>CAUYLG010044494.1:0-13079 GCA_963573385.1 Cacajao melanocephalus | reverse complement strand
CTGAGGCACAAGAATCGCTTGAACCCAGGAGACAAAGGTTGCAGTAAGCCGAGATCATGTGACTGCATTCCAGTCTGGATGACAGAGTGAGACTCCATCTCAAAAATAAAAGTAAAAATAAATTACCCCATCTCAGGTAGTTATTTATAGTAGTGTAAGAATGGACTAATACAGAAAATTGGCACCAGGAGACGGGTATTGCTATAAAGACACCTGAAAATGTGGAAACAGCTTTGGAACTGGGCAATGGGAAGAGGTTGGAACAGTTTTGAGGGCTCAGAAGAAGAGAAGAACATGTGGGAAAGTTTAGAACTTCCTAGAGATTCATTGAATGGTTGTGACCAAAATGCTGATGATGATATAAACAACAAAGTCCAGGCTGAGGTGGTTCCAGGTGGAGATGAGGAAATTAGTGGGAACTGGAGTCAAGGTCACTCTTGCTATGCTTTAGCAAAGAGACTGGTGGCACTGTACCCCTGCTCTAGACATCTGTGGAACTTTGAACTTAAGAGAGATGATTTGGGGTGTCTGGGGGAAGAAAATTCTAAGCAGCAAAGCATTTAAGATGTGGCCTGGCTTCTTCTAAAAGCATATACTCATTTGCATAAACAAAGAAATTACCTGAAACTAGAACTTATATTTAAAAGGGAAGCAGATCACAAAAGTTTGGAAATTTTGCAGCTTGACCATGTGGTAGAAAAGAAAAACTCATTTTCTGGGGAAGAATTCAAGGCTGCAGAAGTTTGCATAAGTGAAATAGAGCTGAATGTTAATAGCCAAGACAACAGGGGAAAATATCTCCAGGGCACTTCAGAGACCTTCACGGCAGCCCTTCCCATCACAGGCCTAGAGGCCTAGAAGGGAAAAATGGTTTTGTAGGCCAGGCCCAGGGCCCTGCTGCTCTGTGAAGCCTCAGGACATGGCACCCTGCATCCCAAATGCTCCAGCTCAGTCATTGCTTCAGAGGGTGCAAGCCTCAAGCCTTGATGGCTTCCATGTAGTGTTGGGCCTGTGGGTATGCAGAAGGCAAAAGCTGAGGTTTGAGGACCTCTGCCTAGATTTCAGAGGATGTATGGAAATGTGTAGCTATCCAGGTAGAAGGCTGCTGCATGGTCAGAGCCCTCATGGAGAGAACTCTACTAGGGCAGTGCAGAGGGGAAGTGTGGGGTTGGATCCCCCACACAGAGTCCCCACTGGAACACTGCCTAGAGGAGTTGTGAGAAGAGGGCCAACATCCTCTAAACACCAGAATGTTAGATCCACTGACAGCTTGCACCTTACATCTGGAAAAGCCACAGGCACTCAATGTCAGCTCATGAAAGCAGACACAGGGGATGTACCCTGCAGAGTCACAGAAATGGAGTTGCTTAAGACCTTGGGAGCCCACTCCTTGCATCAGCATGTTCTGGATGTGAGCCATGGAGTCAAAGGAGATTATTTCTGAACTTTAAGATTTAATGACTACCCTGCTGGGTTTTGGACTTGCATGGGGCAAATAGCCCCTTTGTTTTGACCAATTTCTCCCTTTTGGAATGGGAGAATTTGCCCAATGGCTGCAACCCCATTGTATCTTGTAAGTAACTAACTGTTTTTTATTTTACAGGCTCATAGGTAGAAGGGAGTTGCCTTGTCAGATGAGACTTCCGAAGTCTCTTAGACTTTCAAGTTAACACTGGAATGAGTTAAGATTTTGGGGGACTGTTGGGAAGGCATGATTATATTTTGAAATGTGAGAAAGACATGAGATTTAGGAGGGCAGAATGATATGGTTTGGCTCTGTGTCCCCACCCATATCTCATGTTGAATTGTAATCCCCAATGTTGGGGAAGGGACCTGGTGGGAGGAGATTGGATCATGGGGGTGGATTTCCCCCTTGCTGTCCTCATGATAGTAAGTTCTCATGAGATCTGGTTGTTTTAAAGCACATAGCACTTTCCCCTTTGCTTTCTTTCTCCTGTCACCATGTGAAGACATACTTGCTTCCCCTTTGCCCTTCCATCATGATTGTAAGTTTCCTGAGGCCTCCCAGCCATGCTTTCTGTATAGCATGCAGAATTGTGAGTCCATTAAACTTCTTTTCTTTATAAATTATTATAAAGAATTATTATAAATTTTATAATTATAATTATAAAATTATAATTATATATATAATTTATAAAATTATAATTATAAAATTATAATTTTATAATTATAATTATAAAGAAAATTATTATAAATTTTCTTTATAAATTATTAAAATTTATTTCTTTATAAATTATTATAAAGAATTATATAATTCTTTATAAATTACCCAGCTCCAGGTGGCTCTGTATGAGAACTGACTCATACAGCCAGTGAAGGGGAAGTAGGTACAACTTTAAATAGGGTGGTTGGAGAAGTCCTCTCACTTAGAAGGTGATAGAAGCAGGGAATGGAGCCATGTGGCTATCTAGTGAATAAAATCCAGACAGAGGGAATAGAAAGTGTAAAGGCCTGGTGGGTCCAAAGAGCAGTGAGGAGGCCAGTGTGGCTGGAGTGAATGAGACATGAGATGTTTGTTAGACATCAACCCAGAGAGATAATAGGGGGGCTGGGGAAGGGTGTACCATATCCCTAAAAGTCCTTGTACCATCAATGGCTAATTTATTCTCATACTCCTCCTTTCCTTCTCTGTACTGCTTCCTTGCCCTCTGGCTTCTGGCTAGATTTGGCCAATGGGATGCACTGTCAGGAGATTAGAGAGTGCAAGGGAAGAAAAACCATGTCTCTCTGTTTCAAATGGTGTCTCTAGCAGGGGCCACATCTCTGGTTCCATCTCCCAACAGACAGGCCTGCCGTGTTTCCAGCTCCCGTGGGGCAGTTCCAGCTCTCAGACTCCAGTGACATGGACTCTTCTCTTTATTCCTGCATGTCTTGGAGGAAGTGGTGGGCCCTGCATTTGCTAAATTCGTGGTTACCCCACTTTCTCTTGGTTACCCTTTCAGCTCTTCTAACACCTTTATAATTAATGCCCTACATTAAATAATCTCTACTAAATTACCTGGTATGGATTGTGTTTCCCATCTGGACTCTGACTGATAAAGACTTCATAGGCCCCTGTAAGACTTGAGCTTTTTCACTCTAAGTAAAATGGGCAGTCATTGGGGAGTTTGAGTAGAGATTCATGAATTGCCTTGAAGCCTGAATGAATGAAAAAAAAAACAGTTGTGTTTCCAAAAATGTTTCTGTAATTGAAGACACCTGCCCAATGTTACATAGAATTTGTGATGGGACAGACTCATAGTACCTGCTCCTCTGCTCTCCACTCCATTTTAAATAAATGGCATTGAGAACCTCAGAAACTTCAAAAACAAAGAAAGGTGTTTGGATATTCTCTACAGTTTTGTACAAGACTCCAACACTTTGAAGGCCTTTGGAGGTCAGAGATGACACTGAGAAGGCCCAGTCATCATTGACAGGACCTCACCAATAATGCAGAGGAAGGTTTTTGTCCATTTGATTTCCTGGGAGAGTGCCAGTTTTAGCAGAAAAGGGGAAGAAAAGCCAGCCCCTGAGGAGCCACTGCAATATCCTAGGCACCCTGCCAAGCAATTTTATATCCAATGGCTCATTTAATCCTACAAGAACACTGCTCAGTGGATATTAATATCTTTATTTTGAAAAAAAAGTGCTTTCAGAGAGGTTAGGTAACTATACTAAGGTCACATATCCTCTTATTCCATCAACAAGTGGATCAAGGACCAGCCCCTTCAAGGTGGTCATGAAGGCAGTGGAGTGTGGGAGACTTCGAGAAAAGTCATTGAATAAGAAAGCCAGGTCTTTGGACTCAGTCATTTTGCCCTTCTGAGTCTCAATTTCCTTATCTGTAAAGTAGGAAGAACATCAGTGCCATCCATTTCAAAAAAAATGTTTCTGAGCATTTAAAAGAACTAATGTGTGGGAAGCACTTTGCAAATTTTAAAGCTCTGTACTAAAGACCTTTAACCTGAGGTCCATGCCTGAGCTTTGAGGTCTATGAGTCTCTTGAAGATGATGCTAAATTTTGTGTATACAGGCATAGACCTGCTGGTCTTTCACACAATCTGAGTTCCCCTGTGCCTCTTATTGGTGAGCTTCTTGCTGTGCTAGAAGTGATTCTATTATTTAAAGAAAGCCTTTTTCATACAACATTGCTCCCAAATGTAAACCAACTAACTTCTATGTAGATACTGTACTATATACTCTGAACTTTGAAAGGCATTCAAGGGATTTGCAAGGGTAATTTCAACTACATATGATTTTTGTCTCACAGACTATCTTTAGAGCTGAACACCTGAATATGATGTGACTCCTCTGTGCATTTGTGACCAGAGAGTCCCTGGCTTCCAGCAGCAGATTCTTAAAGAAGGTGATTCAAAGTTTATTGGGAAGTACCATTTTAGACAAATATTGCAAGTATTACGATGTTAATAATGATGAATACGATATAATTATAATTATATATACATTTACTGAGCACCTACTATGTGTAGGGCATAATTCAAGAATGAATTAGAGAATACACTAGGTATATTGTATATATCCCCTGAGGGCTCATAATGCCATAGAGACAATAAGCCACATGTTGCTGGCAGACTTCTTGGAGGAGGTGGAATATGAGCCATATCCTAAATGATGCTTGGAATCTTAACAGGTGAAGTTAAGATAAGCACCTGCCAGGCAGGAAGACTGTATTGACAAAAGGCATGGAGTTAAGAATGTAGCAGGCCCTGCACAGGGAAAGGTGTGAGCCTAGTATAAGCTGAGATGTGGAATGAGCAGAGAGGAGGCTGAAGTCAGAAGAAGGTCTGGGCTTCACTGTCAGCCAGGATGCAGACTCTACTCTCCATCTAAATTTCCACAACTCATTCAGCCCTTTCTCTCCCCCAGCACCGATTCCAGAGCTAAGCACAGATGCTCAAGGATGTCTTGCTTTAGGGGAGGGAGACCCTTAACCTGACAAACTTGGATTCTGGTCCTGCTTCATCTACTAGCCAGCTGTGTGACCTTGGGCAAGACCCTTTCCCTCTCTGAACCTCAGTCTCTTAATCTGTAAAATGGGAATAGTCATACTTCTCCTGCTGATCATACAAAACAAGGTGTTTGGCACTTAGTGGAGCTTATCTCATGTTAGTTAAACTGCCATCTTACGGAGTTCTTGGGGGACATCAAAGAGGCAGTAGATGGTCTAATGCTTAGGAAGAAAGACTGAGGACAGCCTCAAAGTCCTGCATTATTCCTGTGGTCACTGATCTTGAGCAGTTCTCATTTCCTCCAGAGGCAGCACACACTCGGCCTTCTCTCATCACGGCATGCTCCTCCTTCTGCAGCAAAGGAGAAAGAAAGGAGATTCATTCATCAATCGCCTGGGTTGAGGCCAGACATTGAAAATCTCCCAGTGCATGCTAATGCCATCGACCCTTGCTGAGATGTGCTGGGCCATCAAGCAAGCTTATTTGACTCTGATTCACCTCTGGATAAAAGAAAGGTTACACTATTGATATGAAGAAATACTAGGAGAAAAGTTGTCCAAACAACTCTCTCCAGACCTCAGTTTTACAACTTCTGATTAAGTTTAGATAATACAACCCTTCTTAGAGAGGCCATCATACTACCATTTACTCACTCGATTATCTAACAAGTGTTCACTTGAAGCAGACCCTGTGCTGGGTCCTGGAAACAGTGAGAGAACACAGAGCAGACTCTGTGCTAAAGAAACTCACAGTCTATGGGCAGGAAAGGGGAAAAACCACAAACCCCAACAATTGTGGACATTGAAGTATGATGAGTCCTAGGACTGGGATAGCCCAGGGTGCTGTGGGAGCCAGAGAAGAAAGCACTCACTAGTCTGAGGTGGGGTTTTAAAGACACCAGGCCTTCTACAGGCTGGGCCCAGTTTCAGCTCAGCACTCCCTGTTGCAGCACCTGCTCACACCATTTGCACCCGCCATGCCAATGACTTGCAGCCTTTCATTTGCACCAGGCTTTTTTATGCATTCATGCCCATAGTGGAATATGTAGAAACAAGGCTAGGGAATCAATAAATGAATGCCCTTCCACAGGAGGGTTCAAACTAGGTCTCACAGGGAGGTGCTTGAGCTGGATCTTGGAATCAGTAGTTCACC
The DNA here is from genome assembly GCA_963573385.1 of Cacajao melanocephalus. Taxonomy (NCBI): domain Eukaryota; kingdom Metazoa; phylum Chordata; class Mammalia; order Primates; family Pitheciidae; genus Cacajao; species Cacajao melanocephalus. The sequence continues at coordinate 6,957 of CAUYLG010044494.1, read as the reverse complement.
CAAGGAGTGGTCAAGGGGAGCTGCATGGCATTTGGGTAAAAGACAAAGCATACACAGGGAATAGTAAGAAGTTCAGTGTAACTACAGCACTAGATAAGTGTAGGAGAATTGGTGAGAGTTGAGGCTGGAGGCAGGGGCAAGGTCACGAAGAGCACTGGATACCAAGCTAAGGAGTTAGGACTTTACTCTGTATGTGATGAGGAGGACTTCAGTAGATTTTAAGCAAGGCAGTGACTTGGTCAACCAGAATAAAGACCCTGGAGCCTTTAATGTAAGCTCCTAAGAGCCCAGGCTTCTATAAACTAGTAGAAAGAAAGCCTCTGAAATTTGACCCGAAGGCAAGCAAATGCATTCCAGGCCTCAACAGAGATCAGCCAGTGAGCAATCCCTCTCCCTGCTAGACTCCAAGGGGACCAAGACGTCCCACGGTCACCTTCTCCTGATAGCCCTTGACGTCTCTACAATTTCTTCACCCTCCAAGACCATTGCCTTTTGGCAGTCTCTGTGCCAAGGACAGATTTGATAGCGAGAAAATGGCCCACTGGAGAAATAAAATGCCTGTGTTTCTTCAGCAGGGAAAGCTGTTGGGGTTTTTTATTATCATTATTATTATTTTTCTCTGAGCTGAACAAGTGACAGGACATAATAATATCGTTTATTCCAACTTGCTCTTGCAAATCAGAACTTTTTAATATTTTCCTTTCAAATGAAAATGCCATTTATCATTATCAAATGAAGTGCTAATGAAAACAACATGTAGAAAAAACATATTCACACAGCAGAGCATGATGGAGCACCTTGTCAGCAGTCCATAGTCTCGCCGTTAATTTGATTTCTGCCAAAAATCACTTAAGTGAGACTTGGGGATATTTTTTCTCAATGCTCCAGGCCTTTCTGCTGAGGCCTGTTTATTCCTCTCTCCTGAGAAGGCACCAAATCCCAGGTTCATTTTAATCTGACTTTTAATGGAACTCCCATTGATTGCACGAGGGAAATGTGCAAGTCAGGGAGCATAAGGGACTATTCTTGCCTATCTGTGGGTTATTTCCCATTTCTCTCACCCAACAGAAATTTGGCTGGTGGGCTTTGGTTGTGTTTTTGTTTCAGTAGGTATGTTTTTGTGGACCTCAATCAGGTGTGCCTCTATGGGTAATTATATGTTTGCGTCCACAAGCCATGAGGACAGTAATTATATCTATTTGTTTGCCACTGGAGGCCCAGCACCTGCCCTATTGCCTGACACATAGTAGGCCTCAATAAGTATTTGTTGAATGAATAAGTGAATGTTTCTGTATGTTTTCATGAAGCATGTGTTTTCGTCTGTATGGGTTCAGATATGTGTGTTTCTATACCCAGGAGTGAGACTTTCAGGGACAGGAACTCTGAATTTCTGGTGTTTATGTAGTACCTGACACATGGCAGGCACTTAGTGAGTATTTGTTGAGTATGTCTATATATACATATATATGGTATGTATATGTTTCCATATTTTTTAAATTAGGTAAAATTTACATAACATAAAAAAACATTTTTAAGAGTACAGCTCAGTGGCATTTAGTACATTCACAATGTTGTGCAACCATCACCTCCAAATAGTTCCAAAACATTTTCATCTTCCCCAAAAGAAACTCTGTACCCATTAAGCAGTCACTCCATGTTCCTCCCTCCCTCAGCTCCTGGCAACTTCTAACTTGCTTTCTGCTTCTATGGATTTACCTATTCTGGATACTTTAAGTAAATGGAATAATACAATATGTGACTTTTTGTGTGTAGATTGTTTCAACTAGCATAATGTTTTCAAAGTTCTCCATATATGTTTCTACATCTGTGTGTATTTAAGTCTGTAGGTGTGTGTTCATGCATGGAATACTTGATACCACTGCCACATCCCTAGGGCATAGAGCCTGACAAAGAATAGCTGGGCAATGAGGAAACCTTTTGCCGTTCTTTTCCCCCTTCCCTGCCAGGTACTCCTTGGCCCAGATCATCTTTCCTTCCTTATAACCACCTCTGCTGTTTCCTGGCTAGCTCTGAATGATTATTTGGTGATCTGTCCAAGTGTAATCTATTCCAGGAAGACTTTCCAGATCCCAGACTAGGTTATAGGACCCTGCTCTGGACTCCGCTCTGGACTCCCACTGCCTTGCGCTTTCTTTTATCATCACCTTGCCCCATTGTGTGATCATTGTCAATTTTTTTGACTCTCCCTGTTAGATCATGAGTTTCTAAAGGAAAGGGACTGCATCTTCTTCATCTATGCAGTCCCAATACTTAGCACGGTATTTAGCTTACATTGGGTGTCCCACAAGTGTTGGTTAAATGAATGAATGAATGAATGAATGAATGAATTTTAGAGGAAAAGGCATTCCACAGAGAGAGAACAGCCTGTGCAAAAGCCCTGAGGCATGAGAGAGCACATTAATTATTTAAAAACTGTAACAGTTTGATATGACTTGAAGTCTGGCATATATGAATAAGGAAGAAAGTGAGAGTTAAGACAGGAAATAAGAACTATGAATTGGCCTATCATAAACCTTCCTGAGGGCAATGGGCAGTGTGTGAAGGGTTTAAGCAAGGGCATGACATAGTCAGGTTTGTGGGTTAGAGGATTCCTTAGCTATTAAGTGAAGAATGGCTTGGTGAGGACCATAATAGATGAGAACAGACCATTTAGGAAACTATTGCAGAGTTCAGGCAAGTGATGATGGTGGCTTAGTTCAGGGTGGTGGCATAGAATTAGAGAGAGAAAACTTGAGTAGTGCTCAACAAAATGGTCTGTGAACTGGGGCTGATCTGTAAACTGAAACCAGTCCATAGCAAGATAAGTACAAAAAGCAAGAGGAGAGAACAAGAACTTGATAGTAATTTGACATTTCTGAGACATTTTTATTGGGTTTTACAGAAGTATCAGTCCACAGCATATTGAAAACAGAAAAATTAAAGGTACTTCACCACAGATAGTTTAGGGGACATGCTAATGAATGCAGTATGTTGGTGGGTGGGAGAGAGAGGAAACAGGGATGACCCCAGCAATACTGTCAATGGTAGAGGCATGTCAGAAGCATCTCTATTTCCTTGCTTGGGGAGAAAATGTTTGTTAAATAAACTTCCAGCGTTTATCAAAAGCTGGTGGTTTTGAAAAATGTCAGGGATTTCACAGGATGCCAGAAAAGATGAGGACAAAAAGCTGGGTCCAGAAAGAAAACTGGATCTGGGCCTAGGTCGTCATCAGCCACAAAAGTACAACTATGCTTCCTTCTTCATCTTCCTCCAACTTTGCTCTTTCCCTGCTAAAAGGCATAGGATAGTATGAGCTTCTGTGGAAACTGGGAGTCATGTTGAACTCCTCCCTGACTAACATGGTTTGGCTGTGTCTCCACCTGAATCTCACCTTGAACTGTAGCTCCCATAATCCCCACATGTTGAGTGAGGGACCCAGTGTGAGGTAACTGAATCACATGGGCAGATTTTTCTGTGCTGTTCTTGTGACAGTGAATAAGTCTCACAAGATCTGATGGTTTTATAAACTGCAGTTCCCCTGCTCACACTCTCTTGCCTGCTGCCATGTAAGGTGTAACTTTGCTACTCCTTTGCCTTCCACCATGACTGTGAGGCCTCCCCAGCCATGTGGAACTCTGAGTCCATTAGACTTCTTATTATTTACAAATTACCCAGTCTTGGGTGTGTCTTTATTAGCAATGTAAGAACAGACAAATGCAGTAAATTGGTACCAGGAGTAAGGTGCTGCTGTAAAGGTACTCAAAAATGTGGAAGCGACTTTGGAACTGGGTAACAGGCAAAGTTTGGAACAGTTTGGAGGGCTCAGAAGCAGACAAGAAAACATGGGAAAGTTTAGAACTTCCTGGAGACTTGGAGAGCTCAGAAGGTAGGAAGACATGGGAAAGTTTGGAACTTCCTAGAAACTTGTTGAATGGCTTTGACCAAAATGCTGATAGTGACATGAACAATAAAGACCAGGCTGAGGTGATCTCAGATAGAGATGAAGAACTTTTTGGGAAGTGGAGTAAAGGTAACTCCTACCCTAGAGATCTGTGGAACTTTTAACTTGAGAGAGCTGATTTAGGGTATCTGGTGGAAGAAATTTCTAAGTGTCAAAGTGTTCAAGAAGCAGCAGGGCATAAAAGTTTTGAAAGTTTGCAGCCTAATGATGCAGTAGAAAATAAAACCCCAGTTTCTGGGGAGAAATTCAAGCTTAGCAGCAGAAATTTGCATAAGTAACAAGGAGCCAAATGCTAATCACCAAAACAAAGGGGAAAATATCTCCAGGCCATGTCGGAGACCTTTCCAGCAGCTCTTCCCATCACAGGCCCAGAGGCCTAGGAGGGAAAAATGGTTTCCTGAGGTAGGTCCAGGCCCTTCCTGCTTTGTGCAGCCTCGGGACTTGGTGCTTTGCATCCCAGCTGCTCCAGACATGGATAAAAGGGACAACCTTACAGCTTAGTCCATGGCTCCAGAGGGTACAAGCCCCAAGCCTTGGCAACTTACATGTGGTGTTGGGCCTGCAGGTGCACAGAAGTCAAGAATTGGGAACCTCTGCCTAGATTTCAGAGGACATGTGGAAATGCCTGGATATCCAGGCAGAGGTGTGCTGCAGGGGTGGAACCCTCATGGAGAACCTCTGCTAGGACAATGTGGAAGGGAAATATGGGGTCAGAGCCCTCCCACAGAGTCCCCACTGGGACACTGCCCATTTGAGCTGCGAGAAGAGGGACACTGTCCTCCAGATGCCAGAAGGATCCATCAACAGCTTGCACCATGTACCTGGAAAAGCCACAGGCACTCATCATCAGCCTGTAAAAGCATCTGGGAGGGGGGCTGTACTCTACAAAGCCACAGGGGTGGAGCTGCCCAAGGCCATGGGAGCCCACCTCTCACATCAGCATGACCTGGATGTGAGACATGGAGTCAAAGAAGATCATTTTGGAGTTTTAAGATTTGACTGCCCATGGGTATAAACCAAATAGGGCAAGTTGAGGCAAGGTGGGGCACTGCCCCACCCAGGAGGAGCATGCAACCAACTGGAGGACTGGGGGATCTCACCCTCTGGGACTTCAGTTCAGATGTAGCACTTCATCCAAGCCCTCTACAGCTCACAGAACAGGAGATCTTTGCTGTGCTGAAAAGCCTTAGTGAGCTGCCTGAACGGGGCAGAACAGCAACTTTGGCTGGTGCCAGGGCTGTCAGCATAGATCTAGGTGGAAGCACTCACTTACGCCAAGAAAGCCAAAAAGCTGGTGGGACAGAGCTACCTGCCCCCCAGTAAGAAGGGGAATGGAACACAGGGAAACAACCCAAACAGCAGGACAGGTCCCTGCCGCACAAAGCCCAGCAGGCCAAAAAACTCTCACTCCAGAGTTCGGCACCCAGAACATCAGTTAGAGAGCTCCCAGGAACAATCCAGCTCAGCAGGCAGAAGGGAAGCCGCCATTGCAGAAGCCTGCCTAATTTTCCTGAGTAAATAGACGCAGCAGTGCCACTGAATCTGTGGCGGCCCAGCAGCGCCTCCGCAGGCAGACAAAGGAAAGGCTGCCTCCCCAAGCTGCTACCTGAGATCAAAACTATATAAATCCAAGAGATGGGAAGAAACCAGCGCAAGAAGAATGAAACTGTCAAAAACCAGAACGTCTCTCTCCCACCATGAGATCACGACTCCTCACCAGCAAAAGAACAAAGCAGGATGGAGAACAAATTTGACGAATTGACAGAAGCAGGCTTCAGAAGGTGGATAATAACAAACCTCTCTGAGTTAAAGGAACATATTCTATCCCAATGCAAAGAAACTAAAATCCTTGAAAAAAGGTTAGACAAAATGCTAATTACAATAACCAGCTTAGAGAAGAACATAAATGACTTAATGGAGCTGAGAAACACAGCACAATAACTTCATGAAGTATACACAAGTTTTAATAGCCAAATAGATCAAGCAGAAGAAAGGATATCAAAGATTGAAGATCAACTCAATGAAATAAAATGAGAAGGCAAGAAAAGAGAACAAAGAGTGAAAAGAAATGAACAAAGCCTTCAAGAAATATGGGATTACATGAGAAAACCTAATCTACGCCTGATCAGTGTACCAGAAGATGATGAGGAGAATGAATCCAAGCTGGAAAACACTCTTCAGGATATTATCCAGGAGAACTTCCCTAACCTAGCAAGGCAGGCCAACATTCAAACACAGGAAATATGGAGAACACCACAATGATACCTCTCTAGAAGAGCAACCCCAAGGCACATAATCGTCAGGTTCACCAGGGTTGAAACGAAGGAAAAAATACTAAGGGGAGCCAGAGACAAAGGTTGGGTCACCCACAAAGGAAAGCACATCAGATTCACAGCAGATCTGTCAGCAGAAACCCCACAAGCCAGAAGAGAGTGAGGGCCAATATTCAACAGCCTTAAAGAAAAGAACTTTCAACCCAGAATTTCATATCCAGCCAAACTAAGCTTCATAAGTGAAGGAGAAATGAAATCTTTTACAGACAAGCAATTGCTGAGAGATTTCGTCACTACCAGACCTGCCCTGCAAGAGCTCCTGAAGGAAGCACTAAACACAGAAAGGAAAAACCAGTATTAGCCACTGCAATAAAGAACCAAATGGTGAAGACCAACCATGCAATGAAGAAATTATGCCAACCAAAAGGCAAAACAACCAACCAGTAATAAAATGGCAGGATCAAATTCACACATAACAACATTAACATTAAATGTAAATGGACTAAATGCCCCAATCAAAAGACACAGATTGGCAAATTGGGTAAAAAGCCAAGAACCATCAGTGTGCTATATTCAGGAGACTCATCTCATGTGCAAAGACACACATAGACTCAAAATAAAGGGATGGAAGAAGATTTACCAAGCAAATGGAGAGCAAAAAAAAGCAGGGGTGGCAATCCTAGTCTCTGATAAAACGGACTTTAAACCAACAAAAATCAAAAG
>CAUYLG010044492.1:0-78679 GCA_963573385.1 Cacajao melanocephalus | reverse complement strand
TTTATGATTCGAATTTAGACTTGGAATAAGTAAAATTAGTGAATATCTATGGAATTTTTCACCCCAGATCTCCAGAACATACATTTTTATCAGTATCATATTACACCTATTCTGAAAGTGACTATATAATTGGAAGTAAATCACTCTTCAGTATTTGCATAGTATTTCATAGACTCAAATGAAATATTGGTTGGCTGTTTGTTCGTTATTTTCTTCCCTTATTCCTTCCTGTCTCTGTTGTTAAGCACAATTATCGGTATAAAAGAGATTTTTAATACCTATTCCTAGATTGTATTCCAGCCTGAGCAATAGAGCAAGAATTCTGTTCTCTCTCCCCCTTTTTCTTTCTTCTTTCTTTCTCTCAAAAAAAAAAAAAAAAAAAAGAATAAAGTACCCAGCAGCAAAACTGAATAAAGTGCAGACAACACAGCAAAAGTGAATGATTCTATTCTCATGAAGTTCACAGTCACTCTAAACACAATTACAGCATTTAGAGATGTGTACTTAGGTGACAAAACAATAGAGAAAAGCAAGATAAATAAACACTATGAAAGTAAGAATGCTGGATGGTGGAGTGGTTTATAATAGTCTATATCCTTTTTTTTCTTTTGAGACTGAGTCTTGCCCTATCACCCAGGCTGGAGTGCAATGGCACTAACTCGGCTCACTGCAATCTCCGCCTCCTGGGTTCAAATGAGTCTCCTGCCTCAGCCTCCCGAGTAGCTGAATAGTCTATTTCAGCTACATGTTTACCTTATAATAATTTATTATGTGTGCATGTATATTATGTGCGTTTTTCTCTATATGTGTCATAGTTCTCAATAAAAGACTAAGATCAATTTTTAAAAGTTAACTATCATGACTATCCTTTTATAATCTACAAACATTCTAGCGCAGAACTAATATTTGGGATTATTTCAAAGATCAACCTTTGTTGTATCTTGTAGCAACGTCAGTAATGAAACAACTTCTGATATGACAGCAACATGACTATAGCAAAACAGTGTTGGCATTTGGGGAGAAGAAGAGAGAATCAATGATGAAGAAAAGTCCTGGGCCACACTCAGTTGGATCGCATTCTTAAACTTGAAAAATGACCAAAGGTAAAATAAAGTCATCAGAGCAAGCAGGGTTATGCCAACCAACGTAAGCCAATCAGAGCCCACTTTTAGAGCTTGAGTTGGACCAATCTCATTCAAACCATATGGTTACTACATTATGGGGAAAGAGTGAAATTAATGGTAACTTGTATATTTTCATATGCACACATACACGTATACACAATTGTACAGTTGACATTAGGGTAAGATGTACAACAAAGTGTAAAGTGTAGCTTTCCATAGAGTAGTTGGATTATGAATTCTTTCACTTTTTTCTTTTGAATTATTTGTACTTTGTAACGTTTCTATTAACAACCAAAAACCCTTTCTCTAGTGTCTGCATGAGAGAAATCTCCACTTTCAAAGTACTCTTCAGGTTGTGCAAGTATTATACTGGTTTTGATGTTTATCTGGGTTTTCAATTCTGTTTCTGTTCGTCTTTCATTATTTGACCTTGATCAGTCCTCTACTTATATTACTCCCTGAAAGTTTCAGATCTCTCTGGCTGTTCTTTTAGCTCTCCTTTACTAAAATTCCTCTTTGATGGTCTAAGGCTAACACTGGATTTATTAAATATTTTGTTTTAAAGCAACCTGGTTTGGCTTAACGTTTCTCATCTTACTCAGTTTCCCCTGTCCACAAATAGGAATCACATCTGATGACAGCAATGGTGTCTTCTAGAAAATCCAGGAAAGTTTGCAGAGCATCTGGTTAAAATTAAACTAAACTCCAATCTATGGGATGATAAGAAGATAACTGAATAGTAAGCCCCATCCCTCACTCTCCCAAAAAGACACTGATTAAAAAGCAATATATGAACCAAAACCTTTTTATGAAAACTCCAGAAACAAGTGAAGAAGCTGCGGTCCCTCAAGGAATGCAACATCAAGAATACCTGCACTGAAATGGTAAGAAAAGCCTTTACATTCTACCCTCCCTCCCCCTACCCCAAGCTGGCAGAACTCAGCACAGCTGGGAGAAAACTCAACTCATAGCTTCTCTCTCAGGAGGGAAAGAGAAGGAAGAAAAGTGCATCCAATGTTAGGGCTTTCAGGAGATACCAAGACACTGGTTTCTCTTTAACCTGATTTAGAATACTGACAAAACTTTCATACTTTAGATGCCTGGGAGCCACTGAGAACAAAAGAAAACTGGTGGCTTGCTGAAGCAGCACCAAAGATAAACACCAGAGGGAGCAGGAGATTACAAACTTCTAGAAAAGAAACAAGCAAACCTCTCTGGAATATTACGCATGCTAGCCAGAGAAAGCGCAACCCCAAAAAAGCTTTGAGAGGCCCCCAGAATCTCTAGCTGGGCTAATTAGTGAAAGTCTTCTTCAGTATAAAGCTAGTCCATAAAGACTAAGAAAGATAGCTTTTTTCTTTTTTTCAACTGCCCAAGTCTCAGCAAAAAATTACAAAGAAAAGGGAGACTTGGCCCGATAAAAAGGACAAAATAAATCTCCAGAATTCAAGCCTAAAGAAACCGAGATCTATGAAGTATATAATAAATAATTTGAAATAGCTAGCTTTAGCTATCTTAAAACAGCTTAATGAGTTTAAATAAAACACAGATAGACAAATAAGAAAAAAATCCAGAAACTTATGTGTGTGAACAAAAAGAGAATATTAGCAAACAGGAATTATACATTTAAAAGAACAATTTCTGGAGTTTAAGAATATAATAACTGAAATAAAAAATTCACTATAAATGTTCAACAGCAGACTTGGTCAAGCAAAAGAAAAAATATTGAACTTGAGGACAAGTCATCTGAAGTTATCTAATCAGAAGGTAGATAATATAAGTGACATTATTATCTATAATAATAATCAGATAGAAATGAAGAAATCTTTGGTACTTATGAGACAACATTGACTGGGCCAACATATGCATTATGAGAGACCCAGAAGAAAAGAGAAAGGGACAGAAAGCTTATCTGAATAAATAATGGTTGGAAATTTCTCAAATCTGAAGATGAAAATAGACATCCAAATTTAAGAAGTTAAACACACTACAACTCTGGTAAATCCAAAATGACACAGAGACATATTATAATCAAACCAGCAAAAGTCAAAGACAGAAAGAATCTTGAAAGCAGAAAGAAAATGTGACTTGGTACATTAAAGGGAGCTCCCATACGATTATCAGTGGGTTTCTCAGCAGAAATCTTACAGGCCAGAAGAAAGTGGGATGATATAGTCAAAGTTCTAAAGGAAAAACAAACAAAAGACCTAGCAAGCAAGAATATGACATGTGGCAAAACTGCCCTTCAAAAATGAGGAAGAAATAAAAACTTTTCTACATAAACAAAAGTTAAAGGAGTCTATCACCACCAGACCTGCCTTAAGAGAAACATTGAAGGGAGTCCCTTCAAGTTGAAATGCAAAGATATTAGATAGCAACATGAAAGCCTATATAAATCTAAAGCTGTCTGGCAAAATTGAATATACAGATGCTCCTTGGTTAATGAAAGTCTCAATAAACCCATTATAAGTTGAAAATATTTTAAGTCAAGGATTCATGGCTAAGAACTGTGGCTCACTGCTCTTGCCCAAGTGACAAAAGAAGTATGGTATCTACTGAATACATATCCCCTTTTTACCATTGTAAAGTTGAAAAATTGTAAGTCAAACCATCATAAGTCAGAGACTGTCTGTATACTCAAACACAGAACCCTTTAACACTTTAAAGGTGATATAAAAATCATTTTAATTTTCGTATGGAAATAAAAAAAATCAAAGCATAAAAATACCTGTAACTGTAAAACTATTAATGGATACACAGTATAAAATATGTACTTTGTGACATCAAGCACATAAAGTGAGGAAGATGTAAAGAGGTAGAGGTTTCATATATAATTAAAGTTAAGGTGTTGTCAGCTTAAAATATGTTTTAACTATGAAATGCTTTATGCAATCCACATCATAACTACAAAAGTGCCTATAGAAGACATGAAAAAGAAAATGAGAAAGAAATCAAAGCATATCACTGCAAAAAACCAGTGAAATGTGAAGAAAGGCAGCAAAAAAAGTAAAAAGACAAAATAGTAAAGATACCATAAATATTAACAAAAAGATAACACTACTTCCCTCCTTGTCAGTAATTTTAAACATAAACAGATTAAAGTCCTAAATCAAAAGACACACAGTGGCTGAGTAGTGAATAAAAACAACAACAAACAAACAAAAAACAAGATCCAACTGTATGTATTCTACAAAAGCAACTTCAACCCGAGATACAACCAAAGTGAAAGAATGGATTAAAAATGTTTCATTCAAATGGTAATTTTAAAAGAGCATAGTGGCCATACTTATATCAGACTAATAGACTTTAAATCTAAAATTATCACAAGAGACAAAGAATGACATTACATAATGACAAAAGGGTCAATAACCAGGAAGGTAACACAATTATAAGTATGTATGCACCCAACATCAGAGAACCCGAATATATAAAGTAAACATGAATGTATCTCAAGGGGAAAATAGGTAATAACATAAATAAGAGCAGAATATTTAAATACTCTACATTGAATAATGGATAGAACAGCCATACAGAAGATAAATAAGGAAGAGGGGGACTTGAACAACACCACAGACCAATGGAACCTAACAGACATAAATTCTACCCAACAACAGCAGAATATATTTTCTTCTCAGGCGTGCATCCAGCATCCTCCATCCTAGATAATAATTAGGCCACAAAAGTAAATAAATTTAAAAAATGTGAAATTATACCAAGTATCTTCTATGACCACGATGGTATGAAAGTAAAAATCAATAGGAGCAAGATAGCTGGAAAATTCACACATACATAGAAATTAAACAATACACTCTTGAAAACTAATTGTCAAAAAAGAAATCACATACGGAATTAGAAGATATCTTGAGACAAATGAAAAGGAAAGCACAACCAAAATTTACAAGATGCAGCTGAAGCTATACAAAAAGGGAAGTTTAGAATGGTAAGCACCTACGTTAACAAATCAGAAAAGAATCTTAAATCAACATTTTAACTTTATACCTCAAGGAGGTAACAATTTCTGAAATTGAGGCAGTAATTAACAGCCTACCAACCAAAAGTAGTCCAGGACCAGATGGATTCACAAATTCTATCAGAGGTACAAACAGGAGCTGGTACCATTCGTTATGAAACTATTCCAAGCAACAGAAAAAGAGGGACTCCTCCTTAACTCATTTTATGAGACCAGCATCATCCTGATAACAAAACCTGGCAGAGACACAACAAAAAAAGAAAATTTCAGGCAAATATCCCTAATGAGCATTGATGCAAAATTCCTCAATAAAATACTGGCAAACCAAATCTAGCAGCACATCAAAAAGCTCATGCAGCACGATCAAGAAGGCTTCACCTCTGGAATGCAAGGCTGGTGCAACATATGCAAATCAATAAACATAATCCATCACATAAACAGAACCAATGACAAAAACCACATGATTATCTCAATAGATGCAGACAAGACCTTCAACAGGATTCAACACCCCTTTATGCTAAAAACTCTTAATAAACTAGGTATTGATGTAATGAATCTCAAAATAATAAGAGCTATTTATGACTACCCACAGCCAATATCATCCTGTATGGACAAAAACTGGGAGAATTCCCTTTGAAAACCAGCACAAGACAAGGATGCTCTTTCTCACCACTTTTATTCAACATAGTATTGGAAGTTCTGGTCAGGGCAATCAGGCAAGAGAAAGACATAAAGCGTATTCAATTAGGAAAAGAGGAAACCAAATTGTCTCTGTTTGCAGATGACTTGATTGTATATTTAGAAAACCCATTGTCTCAGCCCAAAATCTCTTTAAGCTGATAAGCAACTTCAGCAAAGTCTCAGGATACCAAATCAATGTGCAAAAATCACAAACATTCCTATATACCAATAACAGACAAACAGAGAGCCTACTCATGAGTGAGCTCCCATTCACAATTGTTACAAAGATAATGAAATACTTCAGATTACAACTTACAAGGGATGTGAAGGACCTCTTCAAGGAGAACTACAAACCACTGCTCAAGGAAATAAGAGAGGACACAAACAAATGGAAAAACATTCCATGCTCATGGATAGGAAGAATCAATATCGGGAAAATGGCCATACTGCCCAAAGTAATTTATAGATTCAATGCTATCCCCACCAATCTACTATTAACTTTCTTCACAGAATTGGTAAAAACTACTTTAAATTTTATGTGAAACCAAAGGCTTTATATAGCCAAGACAATCCTAAGCAAAACAAAGCTGGAGGCATCACACTTCCTGACTTTATATTACAAGCCTACAGTAACAAAAACAGCATGGTACTGGTACCAAAACAGATATATAGACCAATGGGCCAGAACACACCAATGGAACAGAACAGACAACACCACACATCTACAACCATCTAATCTTTGACAAACCTGACAAAACAAACAATAAAGAAAGGATCCTCTATTCAACAAATGATGTTGGGAAAACTCAAGGTGAATTAAAGACTTAAATGTAAGACCTAAAACCATAAAAACCCTAGAAGAAAACCTCGGCAATACCATTCAGGACATATGAATAGGCAAAGACTTAATGACTAAAACACAAAATGCAATGGCAATAAAAGCAAAAATAGACAAACAGGATCTAGTTAAACTAAAGAGCTTCTGCACAGCAAAAGAAACAGGCACAGGCAACTTACAGAATAGGAGAAAATTTTTGCAATCTATCCATTTGACAAAGGGCTAATATCCAGAATCTACAAAGAACTTAAACAAATTTACAAGAAAGAAACAAACAACCCCATCAAAAAGTGGGTGATGGATATTAACAGACAATTCTCAAAAGAAGAATTTATGCAGCCAACAAACAAATGAAAAAATGCCCATGGTCACTGGTCATCTGAGAAATGCAAATCAAAACCACATTGAGATACCATCTCACACCAGTTAGAATGGTAATCATTAAAAAGTCAGGAAACAACAGATGCTGGAGAGGATATGGAGAAATAGGAATGCTTTTACATTGTTCATGGGAGTGTAAATTAGTTCAACCATTGTGGAAGGCAATGTGGTGATTCCTCAAGGATCTAGAACTAGGAATACCATTTGACCTAGCAATCTCATTAGTGGGTATATACCCAAAGGATTATAAATCATTTTACTGTAAAGATTCATGCACATGTATGTTTATTGTGGCACTGTTCACAATAACAAAGACTTGAAACCAACCCAAATGCCTATCAATGATAGAATGGATTAAAAAAAGTTGGTACATATACACCATGGAATACTATGCAGTCATAAAAAAGGATGAGTTCCTGTCCTTTGCAGGGACATGGATGATGCTGGAAACCATCCTTCTCAGCAAACAAGAACAGAAAACTAGGCACCACATGTTCTCACTCATACGTGGGAGTTGAACAATGAGAACGCATGGACATGGGAAGAGGAGCATCACACACCCGGGCCTGTTGGAGGTAGGGCGCTAGGGGAGGGATAACATGAGGAGAAATATTTAATGTAGATGATGGCTTGATGGGTGCAGCATATCACCATGGCACGTGTATACCTATGTAACAAACCTGCATGCTCTGCACATGTACCCTAGAACTTAAAGTAGAATAAAAAAAGAAAAAGATGTTAGCCATCAGGGAAATGCAAATTAAACCACAATGACATATGACTTTACACTTGTTAGGAAGGCCGCTATCAAACAAACAAGCAAACAAAAACCAGAAAACAACAAGCGCTGGTGAGGATATGGAGAAATTGGAACTCTTGTACACTTTTGGATGGAATGCAAAATGGTGCAGCCACTAGTGAAAACAGTTTAAGGGTTCCTCAAAAAATTAAAAGTAGAATTAACATATGATCCAGGAATCCTTCTTCATTGGGTTTTAATCCAAAAGAATTGAAAACAGGATTTTGAAGAGTTACTTGCACACCCACGTTCATTGAAGCATCATTCACAAAAGCCATGGTGAAAGCAACCTAAATTTCTATCAACAAATAAATGGATGAAGAAAACGTGGTCTACCTATAACAATGGAATATTATTCATCCTTAAAAGTAAAGGAAATTTGGTCATAGACTACAACATAGATGAATCTTGAGAACGTTATGCTAAATGAAAAAAAAATAGTTACAAAATATCAAATACTGTATTATTCTACTTATGTGAGGTACCTAGAATAGTCAACTCATAGAAACAGCAGATAGAACATGGTTACCAGGGGCTGGGAGTTATAAGGAAAATAGGGTGTTGTTGTTCAGTGGATATAGAGTTTCGGCTTTGCAAGATTAAAAGTTCGAGAGATCTGTAGCTCAACCACACCCACATACTTAACACTACTATACTGTACACTTAGAAATAATTAAAATAACATATTTTGTTGTGTTTTTTACCACAGTTTTTTAAAAGCTGACACCAAGTAAACGCAAAAGATAAAAATAAAACCTGTGATAAATTCTTAAAACATAAGAACCCGGGAAATTAATTAGTCCAGATCTCCAGTGTTATAGATAAGCAAACTCTCACATTAATTTTATCTGGGTTTCTTAACGACTAGGTCATCAGGTTAGTTTGCAATGATTTACTTTTGAGATCTATTCTAGCCCCTCATGTTTTAAAGGTTTAAAAATTATTTGTGACCTGTGCCTATATATTACATATATAATTTATTTTTGATGTGATTCATATACCACCTCATATCATGGAGGATGCTTCTTTATGCAGCTCATCTGATCTACCCAGTTATCAGGCATTTCTATAATTCTCCATCATGTCCCAAAGATTACGAGTAGCACTTGCAAAGGCACATTGCAATCCTTGCAGTCTCCTGGCATGGGATTAACTTGAGCCTAACTTGAATGACCTTCACAGAGCTAAATAAATTTTTGTTTTAATTTCCTCACCTAGCTTTGGCTTTAATCCAAGATTCTGATCTTTTTTTTTTTTAATAAAAGACTGCGTTGAACTTCTTCTTGATAAAGAAAATTGAGGCCGAAAGTATGAAGAACAGTCCTGCTTTGAAATCGTCTTTATGTTTTTTATACCATCGGCTCCTGGCAGATGTTGGCCTCTGCCTTGCAGCTCTTGTAGCTGGCACTATGCCTCTTCCATTTCACTGGTGAGGCCTAGGAAGGGTATTCCATGTATTCGCCATCTCAGAGAATTGAGAAGCAGAACTGGAATCTTCTCCACCTCAAGTTTACCTTCTAATTGACCATATTATACTATATTGCAATTTCCTGCCTCAATGTCTCTTTTATAGTACATATTAGGAAAACCCCATATATCATCATCTTTATCTGAATGCTTATATATCTATAGCTTTAGCAAACTCTCTTCCTCAGAAATAACATGTCTTAGGTTCACTCCAGAAAACTTGTTTCTATACACAATAAAATGAAAATAGCAAGCTACATCTTATATAAAAATATATTCTCTATATTCTGTTCTACTGAGTTTCTTTATTTCTTAAGCCAGTTACTTTTGTCTCGCTCTTCTATATAGATTTAAATCTCTGAAATGAATGTAAAGTTAATGGCTCTTTGTTCCAAATAATAAAGATAAAAGGCATATTAATAGACTTTTTAAAAGAAGATTTGATAGCTCATATGAAATGATTTCAACCCAGGAACTCCAATCACATATTACTGAGCTGCTTAAAACCAGTAATCTAAATTAGAAAGAAAATGAGTAAGCTCGACTAAGACTTTATCATTCTTAAAGGAATTATTTAGTATTTCAAATGTATTCATTAAAGGCACACAGTACGACATGCTACAGTTTTTAGCCTCCTGGGTTTATTTTTAAAATATCAACCAATTTCAGTAATAAAAATGACATTAAAATGCTTTCAACATTTTAGTTAAAGAAAAAAAGGATATTCAAATATCAATTTTTATGCATAATTCAATTCAGCTTATTATAGTTTGAACATCAAACTCGCTGTTGTCTACACCTTCAAGCATTTTTAGCCAAAAATGCCCAGAATGATTTGATGAGGAATTAACTTACTTACATTACTTAAAATTACGTCTATCATGCTAGTAATCTGTGGATAAATAATAAGCGTCAAAAACAAGAAATAAATATGACATCAATCATTTAAATATAGTACTGGTTTTCTTTCTTTTTTTCCCCTAAAATCAATAAATGTACAACTCATTTTTGCATGTCATCTTTTCTGGCATCACGATTATTTGCCAAAGTCAGCTACCAAACAAATATACTAAACATCATCTTCAGGTCTCATTATTCCAATGATCAGGGTTCAGTGAACCCTTTCTGTAAAGGCCAGAGAGCAAATACTTTAGGTTGTACTGGCTGCAGAGTCCCAGTTGGTCACACATTCTTTATTTGGTTTAGGTTTTTCCCATACTTTAAAAGTGCAAACAACATGTTTAGCTAGAGGCTGCACACAAACAGGCCAAGGCAAGAAGGGGCCCACTGGTGGTGGCAGCTTCTTGTTTCTAGCTATAGATGGTTTTCTATATGGCACTTGTTTAAAAAGCCAGTTTTCTTCTTTTAAAACGTGCTAAGAGCACAGAGTAAATAATCAGCCCTTTCTGCAAGTCTGGATGTACCCTAAGCTAGCAGTGTAACTCTGAATAAATAATTCAGTCTCTCGGAGTTTTCTTTACCTCATCTGTAGAAGGAGGAGATGTCTTTTATGGAAGGGAGAAGCAGATGAGAGAGGGTCAGAAGGATGAATACGGTAGGACCCAGGGTTATGGGCAGAGGAGAGATAAAATGAAAGGTGAGAGAGAGGGTCCCTAGGCAGAGCTTAGGGAGCTGCTGAAGCTAGAATCTCCCCCAGGCACTCTTGCCTCTAGGGAAGCTCGCTTTTATCCTCCGCAGTGTTCATATCCACTCATGGAACACCCACCCGATCCAGACACACAGAGATGAGTAAGAAGCAGTAACCAGAGTGCCAGGGAAAGTCCGGCGTTTCAACAAAGTGTGACACACTAAGGGTTAACAGCGAAGATGGGCAGGCAGCAGGAGAAGGCAGAAGAGGGACCTCTGTAAGGTGGGGTGTTTGGGGGAAGATGATCTGGATTTTATTCCAGCTGAATAAAGTGAGAAGCAGCTCATGTCCAGTGTCCAGAAGGATGAATAAAGTCAGTGTATTCAGAAATGCTACGTTCCACACATAGAACAAGCACCTCGGTGTTGTGAAGGGCAGGGATGTGAGTCGGGAGAGGTGTCAGAGGAGGCTGGAGCTGGGCAGGGAGCAAGTCAAGAAGGTGTCTATTGCGGGGAGGAGCAGGCACTTTATGCTACAGATGATAGGAAATCATTCAAGTCTTTGAAGCCAGAGGTTTCATGGCTAAATTTGCATTTAAGATAAATCACTCTGGCAACTGTAAGACTGGAGCAGGAAGATGAATTAGGGCCTGGTCCCTTGCTCCCTGGCAGGGCATGATGAAGACTGGATGCAGGGCAGTCCTAAAAGGTCAGAATAGAGAAGACCCACCTCAGTCATATGTATAAGATACACTGTGAAGACTTGATGACTAATGGAAAATGGGATGTTGGAGAGGGAAAGGAAGAAGGAGAAAAACAGCAAAAACAAACCAACTGAACAGGAATAAACAGGAGTTAACAGAGGCCAACCTAGAGAGAGCAATGGAGGTTAGGATTCCAGCGTGGATGTGAGGAATCAGGTGCAGTTG
This sequence comes from Cacajao melanocephalus, assembly GCA_963573385.1. Classification (NCBI taxonomy): domain Eukaryota; kingdom Metazoa; phylum Chordata; class Mammalia; order Primates; family Pitheciidae; genus Cacajao; species Cacajao melanocephalus. The sequence continues at coordinate 66,903 of CAUYLG010044492.1, read as the reverse complement.
GGAACCTCCAGGTCAGAACCAGAGATGTGGGTGTGGAGCCCAGGCGCCTGCGCCCACCAAGAGGTGCGGGAGAGACTTGCGGCCATGGGAAAGAAGGGAAGGGAGGGATCAAAGCGAGGGCAAGGCGGGCCCACCTGAGCAGAGGGAAAGAGGGGCCACGCCAGGCAGGGGGTCAGAGAAGCTGGGCTGCTGAGAGCTGAGGAATGTGGACTTCCATGAAGTGGAGGGAGGGAACGGAGACACCTCTCCCCAGACTTCTTCTCTGGCCACAGAAATAAGCACGTCACAGAAATTACAAAGAACGATTCACTTAAAATAGTTATTTTTAAAAACATAATTGTATACAAAGAATTGTAATCCTGTGTGAGATATACAATAAATAAGTGAGTCGATTTGATCCTGCCATATAAAGTTTATACTCTATTCAAAAATACCAGTACTTCATCCATGTCTACTTTTAGCAACAGTTGAGAATGTAAACCTAAACTTCCTTAGAATTAATGGCCTGGTTTATTATCACATCTTCCTCGTTATTATAACATAAAAATAACCAAATAAGAAATTCTTTGCCGATTCCTCCGTAAATGGGAAAGAGACGTGGTTCTAGATAGAGGGGGGTCAGGGTGCACCCAATGTACATTTTTGAAAGGCCATGTACTGTGTTCTCAAATGCAGTGTGCTCCTGTAAATGACCCAAGGGTTGCTTGTGTCCCAGCCCCAGATTCTGATTCCATGGGCCTGGGACAGGCTGGGGAATCAACTTCTTATTGGGCACCTCTAGAAAACCTTGAGTTGGCATCCCGAGGCGCACACCTCGCCAGTCCTTAGAAGTTTCCAATCTTCAAAGTCAAGGTCCTCCATGCTTGAATGACTACTCATTTTCAGGAAATGTCACTACAGAATTGTTAATAAATTTTTATAATTTTTCATTCTCTGAAAATTATTGTTTAGCATATTCTCTTGAAAAAAAAAAAGCCCATGCTTAACACAGGCAAGTTGAGTGTATAAATGTTTCATCTCAATGAACTCATGAGTCAACTATGTTCTGAAGGTACTGACTGAGTCCTTACTGAGTAGCACATGGAAGGCAGGCTACCAGGATATGAAGATGAAAATAGACTTAAAGACAACAAATGTTACAAGGTAGTAATCACCCACACGTAGCGGAGCCCCTAATTTTGTATGGGGACATCTGTAAGAGGGAGAAGGAACAGAATTCAGTCATAGGAAATTGGCAGTGTGGAATGAATGTGGCTGCCCTGCCTCTGGGCAGGGCACTTGTGAGAATCAAATGAGATTTATTAAAGGGAAAAGCAACTTAGGGACAGGTAAGGTGTTGGTACTGTGAGCTTTTCAGTTTCTAAGAATGACAACATTTCTCCCTCTAGGACTGTATCTTTGCCTCAGTGGAATTCAGGTGAACATCATCTGCTTTTATTGCCTGGCTTTTTAGATTTTTTTAAGCCCACATGGTTAAATTGTATGCATTTTAATCTCAGTAAGGTTTTTTCTTGTTTTCTTCACATGCTCACTATTTGCTCTCTGGAAATCTTAAAGAACAATGTGTTATATCTAGTACAGAGCAGAATCTAGAGCCACACAGGAAGGGAGTAAGGAGAGGATGGAGAGGCAATACATCTGGGGCAGGTTTCACTGGCCAGCCCTTTTCTCAGGAGAAAGCAATCAAATCACTCTCTCTTCCTACATATCTACTACTCCAGTCTGGTGGAAACAGCAAGACCCAACATCCTTGCCAATATCTAGCTGTGTGATCGTGAAAAAAATTACTTAAGTATTCTGGACCTCTTTGCCTTCATTTAAAGTACAGCGCGCTTGAGCAGAACATTTTGAAAGTTCCTTTCTACCCCAGCATTTTCTCTTTCTATGAACATGTGTTATTATGGGCCTGGATTTGCCGTGGTGATGAGATCCAGAAAGGGCAGACACATTTTTGAGGTGCTCAGCCGAGCACAGGCTTTAAGTATCATTTTCAAATATCACAATTCCAATGCCTATCTTTTCTCACTTTTGCAAATGTTTTAACACATTTAAGATCTGCAAGTTATGTACACACATGGAGATACACACACATATCCATATATATGTGGATCATATATGCATTCCATGTATGATTGTGGTTTTACCCAATACATTTTATTTTCTGATTTCTCAAGAAGAAGGCAATATTACTATTTTTATTCAGTCTCCTTCAAGAACATTGGGTTTCTGCAGCAGACTTGTATTCAGTATACACTCTCCTTTATCCACAGGCACTGAGTTACCCACAGATTACATTCATGACCAGGCACAGTAGCAGGTGGGGCTTGTATCGTCAAGCATTCTCAGGCCAGGGGGTTGGAGGAGAGGGGCAGAAACTTTTACAGTATTCATTGTATATGCAAAATATTTTAGCTATTTTAATGTATACTAAATAAATCATTTTACTTTATTAAATTCCCCCTGCCAATTCTCATAGTACACAGATAAACTCAACCATAGCATTCTGCCCTCTAGGTAACATTTTATTGGTTACATGTATTTTTCCTTCAGTAATTAAATGTCACACTCTGGATGATTTTTATAGCAAGTAGTATTGTCCCTGTAACATATGCTGTCTGTAATGCATTGTTGTATACACTGGTTTTCAAAAGTCCATCAAATGTAAACCTCAAATGCTTACACAGGTTAATCACATGTGATAGTGTTAAGTATATGTCACATATGCTTGTATAATATTAACAAAATAAAACAGCTTCAAACAGACCAACAGACACGTTTTGGAACACCCTTAATCCACAGATGACAAATTACCTTCAAGGCTTCTAAAAATTAAAAATACTAAGAGGAAAATATAATTTATTCTGGCAGCTATGAAATAATCCCACAAGAAGGAAGCTGGTGGTCCCAGTGGATCTGTGGTTGGCCCCTCCTCCATCATGTGGCTTTGATCTCAGGATCTCATTGAGGACTTTGGGATCCCTTGTTCTTCCTGATTCTAAGTGAAATGCACCGGAAGATGCATGGATAGCCCGCGGGAACGTCAGAAATACTCCCAAGAACACATGGCAAACGCGTGTTGTAAACGCTTTAACCTTCCTCCAACACAGACTCCAGAGACTGCGTGAGATGCGCAGAGAAAGCCACTACTCGGAAGAGGCTGGGGCTTCCCCTGCGCTTCTGCCTTGGGAAGACGCAGGCCAGCCCTCGGCTCATTGACTCCTCTGGCCATTTCAGAGCAGCCAAGTTTCACTTGACCCTGCTTAGCAAGAGAGACCGCCCCTCCTCCAATGGCTAGTCATTCTTCCTAGTGCCAAACGATTAACACCCAATTGCAATGCCCCGGCTCACAACCCCGACACAGACATCTGAGCCACTTGTGAGTAGCTACCGCTTTTCCGTAAATGACAGAAATACTAAGAGAACTTGATGGAAATCGGCTCCATTTCCTTTCGGGGGCGTACTAGGGACCCGTGACACGGAGCGCTGGCACCGGCCTAGTGGTTTTCCGCAGCCGGGGAAGACGGGGCGATGCTGAGGCTGGGCGCCCCCCACCCGGGTGGGTCCCCGCCGCCCGCCCGCCGGCCGCTCACTTGGCCGCCGGCCTCTGAGACAATGGAGCTGACACTGCCCAGCGGGGGTCGCGCAGAGGGGTCAGCAGCCTCCGCCGAAGAGGCAGCAGCTGGGGACCCCTCCTTCACCCTACATCTTTGTTCTGCTCTCTCTTTTCCAACCCCAAAGACACAGAGGAGGGGGAGGCGGAGCCCCCGCCGCGCCCGGGAGCGGTTGTGTAGGTGACCACGCCGCTTTCCCCATCTCCCGTAGCAACGGGGCTGCCGCGTCCCTCGAAATGGCCCGTTTCGCCCCCTCTTCCTGGGCCAGGTCCGGAGTTGAGAAGGCGTCTACTCTCAGCCTCGGCTTACGCATCCTAACGGTGGGGAAGTCCCCGCGATCCCTTTCCCGGAAAGGGACCGAGGAGCCTCCTCTCCACGCCCCCCAAGCGCATCCAGCCCTTATCGTGCGGGAACTCTGGGTGGGGACCCCGCGACGCAGGTTCGACCCCCGGCACCCTCCCTCCCGACGCCCCCAGCCCCGCCGACCTCCAGCCCGGGAGAGGCTGCCCCGCCAAGTTCCCCGCGCTGGGACCGCGCGCAGCGCCGCGCCGACGCCCCTACCTGCCGAAGGAGAAGGGTCCGCGGTTGACTGGGGCCGGGCGGCGCAGCGAGGGCCGGGACCTGGCGCAGAGACCAGCCCCGCGCCGCCCACGAGAGGGGTCGGCGGCGCCCCTGCGCCCGGGGCCGGCTGCGGACTGGGGACGGCACCGCCACCCGCTCGGCGGCGGCTCGCTCTGAGCCTCTGCGACCCGCAGCAGCGGCGTCGGCGGCGACACGGTCCCCGCCGGCCCCGCCTCTCCCCTCCCCTCCCCGCGCGCCCCCCGCGTGGTGCCCGCCGCAGCGCGGGTCGTGGGGCTGGGGTCGGGCTCCCTGGGCGCCGCGCCTCGCGCTACGGGTCACTTTCCTGCCGCACCGGGACGCGGAACCGCCTCCCTCCTGATTCCCGCCCCGGCGGCCACCGGATCTCCTGCGCCCTGCTCTCCACGCTCCTCGCGCGTTTCTGGAGACCGCGCCTCTCTCCGCTCCTGCCCTCCGGTTCTCTCCTCTCCCTCCCGCCTCTCTGCTGCAATTCTGGGAACGGAGCTCAGTCTGGAAACTTTTCCGTCTCCGCTTGTGCAAGATCCAGGGAGCAGAAGGGGAAGGGAGTGCCCAGTGCTGTGACCTGCAGCTGGGGTCCCCCTGGGCACTCCCAACAGAACAAAGGCCACCCGCGGACCGTGGCACTGGTTACCAGATGAAATGAGTGACCCCTTTTAACGCTACAGAGGCCATTAACAGTCCTTCGCCCTCTCTGGTAATTCAAGAGCCTTCTGAACTGGGCTCCAAAAATGAACTTCAGCCTTGGAGAACATGTGACCTGGGGACTGCTCCCTGTCACCGTTGTCTGAGAATTCCAGTACCTTGGAATTGGACTCAATGGCAGGTTTATCCCCGCTCCCAGTTTTGTTCCTGGGTGGCTATGTAAACCTGTTCATGGTCCACATTTTGCCAAGAGGGCTATTTGTGTATTAATTCTGGGGTCAATGGAGATGGGCAGTCCTACGTTGCTTTACCAGAGGGGTACTCTCCGAGAAATGTGTCCCTAGGCGATTGTGTCGCTGCGCGAACATCATGGGGTGAATGGACTTACACAGAACTCAGTGGTATCGCCTACTCCACACTGAGGACATCTGGTACAGGCCAGGTGCGGTGGCTCACATCTGTAATCTCGGCGCTTTGGGAGGCCAAAGCGGGTGGATCTCCTGAGCTCAGGAGTTTGAGACCAGCCTGGGCAACATGAAGAGAACCTTGTCTCTACCAAAAATACAAAAAAATTAGCTGGGTGTGGTGGCGCGGTCTGTGGTCCCAGCTACTCAGGAGGCCGAGGTGGGAGAATCATTTGAGCCCTGGAGGTAGCAGTGAGCCCAGATGGTGCCACTGCACTCCAGCTTGTGCGACAGAGGGAGATCCCTGCCTCACACACACACACACAAAATACATATGGTAGATGCTCTTAGGCTACAAACCTGTAAAGCATGGTCCTGTGCCAAATACCATAGACAATTAGAACACAGTGGTATTTGTATATCTAAACATATGTAAACGTAAAAAGGGTTCAATAGAAACATGGTAATATAATCTGATGAGACCACCTTTCTACATACGCTCAGTTGTTGACCCAAACCTCCTTATGCAGTGCCTGACTACACAAGTGATTATGTATACACATATTATACACACTAATATATATTATATATAATCTGTATAATGTATAATATAATCTATATAATCTATATTATATATAAAACAATATATAATGTGATTATACAATGTATGTATATACTGTGATTATATATCATATCATGTGATTATGTATAATCACATGTGTTTATGTACATACGCAGAGGGCTTTGAACATAGTATACACAATAACTGTTTATTCAAATGAGTTTACTACCTTATCAATTATTGGATATGCCTGGATAAATTGTATGATACATGAATATATGAAAAATAGAGACTCTATAGTTAGTTTTCTACATGAAATTCAAATTTCATACTTAGGTGACATTATAAGGCTACATTTTCAGGAATGGATTAAAAAATGATGAGATACTGATTTTTAATTGCCATTTATATTTCACATCTTAAGTTATGTGAAATATATTCTGTGGTTTTTAAGATAGAACTAATTAAACTAATTGACCTTAAATATGAAACTATATGAAGATGTTTTCCATATATAATGTAATGGAGTCTAAGAGTTCTTATAGAAATAATTTGCAAAATTATAATAATAACAAAGGCTAACAAGATTGACTATGAATTTAAACTAAAATAATTATTTCAGCACCTTATTGTTTTCCTGGCATTTTATGCATTTAGTGTCTGAGAAATATAAATGTGGTATGAGGAATATTACCTATTTTATGGTTATTGCATTGCATAATATTTGAAATTGTTCTGTTTCTCTTTATATTGTAAGATTTGTATAGAAGAAGAGGCTTGCAGAAATTGAGCTTACCAGAAGTTAAGCTCTGGTTAACTAGCCTTTAAAGCTTTACAGAGGTCAAACAGTAGAGGTGCCTGATAAAATACTAACGTGGTCAGGACGACAGTGCAGGCTTTGTATTGCTACAGTACGTGATTCTCAAATACAGGTTATATACTGGATATATGTTTCTATCATATATCTAAGTTTCTGTATTAGCATGTGATAGTATAAGACAAAAACACGTAAAGAAAATACCATAAGTCATAAATAGAAATTGTGTTTGCATTCTAGTTATTTCCATTACATTCTACATCAGGTAGCGATTACAGTGGCCTGAAATACACAGCTGACATTGATAAGGTTTGAAAAAAATCACTATGCTACTTACACATATGGGCAATGTGTTATTAAGAATGTCGATATTGGTTCAGTTCCCAAAGGTAATTTTCCTGTTTAAAGTGAGATATGAATGCTCATTTGTCATTTCTGATTTCTCTGTTTAAATGGAAACAGCCAGTTCTGAAATAGTAATTTTTTTACTAGGACAGAAGCATGCATTATACAGCTTTGGCAGCCCTGTGAGGTATATGGTGGTAAAAGAGGATCACCTAAAATAGAAACCTTAAAGAAGATGGCTATCACAGTATTCTGAGTTAAAGTTTTTAGCACTTTTCAAAACAGAAAGTATTAAGTTCATCCAATGGAAATGTGTAAAGTGAATTATTTGTATTTTATTACACTCATAATCTATTCTGCCTATTATATATATATATATATATATAATAGGCAGAATAGGTGTGTGTGGGTGTGTGTGTGTGTGGGTGTGTGTGTGTGTATACCTTTCTCAAATGAACTAGAAATATAGACATGGAAATATAAAGTATTTTCTAATTTTTAACAGTTGTTTGGGAAACAGAGACAATTATTTCCATAAAACACCTCATCTAGATTAAAGTGATGTACCTAAAAGTAAAGTCATGCATCACTTAATGATGGAGTTACATTCTGAGAAACACATCATTAAGCAATTTTATTGTCGTGCAAACATAAAAGTGCATTTAAAGGAACCTAGATGGTGTCCCTACTACATACCTATTCCATGTGCTAAAGCTCCTGGGTTACAAAACTGTACAGCATGTTACTCTACTGAATATTGCAGGCAGTGGTAGCCCAGTGGTAAGTACTTGAGCATCTACTACTATCTAAACATAGAAAAGTTACATCGAAAATATGGCATAAAAGTTCTTACAATGAATGAAGCTTGCAGGACTAAAAGTTGTCCTGGGAGAATCAGTGAGTGAGTGATGAGTGAATGTGAAGGCTTAGGGCATTACTCAAGACTTTATACTGTACACTTAAGCTACACTAAGTTTATTTTTTAAAATGTCTTTCTTCAATAATAAACTAACCTTAGCTTATTGTAACATTTTTACTTTATAAGCTTCTAAGTTTTTTTAACTTTTGACTCTTTTCTAATAACAGTTTAAGAAACATATTGTACAAATTTACAAAAATATTTTCTTTCTCGGTAACTTATTCCAAAAGCTTTTTTCTATTTTTAGAATATTTTTTCTTTTTAAAAATTTTTGTTAAAAGTAAAGACACAAACACACACATTACCCTAGGCCTACACAGGGTCAGAATCATTAATATCACTGTCTTCTACCTCCTCATCTTGTCCCACTGGAAGGCCTTCAGGGGCAATAACACGCATGGAGCTGCCATCTCCTGTGATAACAATGCCTTCTTCTGGATACCAGACGACCTAGTATCCCAGGAAGGACCTGTCTGAGGCTGTATCACAATTAACTGTCACAGTTAACTTTTGTTGTTGTTGTTGTTTTAAGACAGTCTTGCTTGGTCACCCAGGCTTGAGTGCACTGGCGCGATCTCAGCTCGCTGCAAACTCCACCTCCCGGGTTCAAGCGATTCTCCTGCCTTAACCTCTCAAGTAGCTGGAATTACAGATGTGCTACCACACCCAGATAATTTTTGCATTTTTAGTAAAGACAGGATTTCACCATGTTGGCAGGCTGGTCTTGAACTCCTGACCTCATGATCCACCCAAAGTGCTGGGATTACAGGTGTGAGCCACCACACCTGGCCAACTTTTTAAATATACAAGTAGAAGGAGTACACTCTAAAATAATGATAAAAAGTATAGTATCATAAATACAGAAACCAGTAACACAGTTATTTATAACCATTATCAAGTCTTACGCACTGTATATAATCGTATGTGATAGACTGTTACATACCTGGCAGTGCATTAGGTTTGTCTACACAAGCATCACTTCAGACATATGAGTAATAGGTTACACTAACACATTACAGTGGCTATGACGTCACTAGGCTATAGAAATTTTTCAGCTTCATTATAATCTTATGGGACCATCATCCTATACGTGGTCCATTGTTGACCAAAATGGTGTTATGTGGTACATGACTGTATTGGTGTGTGTCAGAGAACTGGTATGAAGAATTTTATATATATTATTGGAAATCACAATTATTGCAAATTTATAACTCCTGCTTCTCCATTTGTATGAAAATCTAGTTTCTCCAATTGCATTTTAAGTTAAAAAATAAAGACAGCCTAGCTTTTATATTTCTTTGAATAACGTAAATCAAAGGCAGAGTTATGATTGAGGCTGAATAAATATTAGTTAGATTCAACACAATAAATACGTTGGTATATTAGCATGTGATTGTAACTGTTACTAAAACCATGTATAAAAGTTGATTTTTTTAAAAAATAAAAAGATTAAATAGTAGGAGTCACTATTCAAAGGACTTTGTTTCCAGAAAATTGTATAAAATTATAAGATACTTAATACGTATCTTATTTTAGATGCAATGATCTGTAACATGATTTCAAATATTTTGATCTATTTTTTATTTGCTCTTTTCCTCTGTCGTTGAAGACGTTGGTGATTGACTGCAATACAGAACACGCCTTTTTTCACATCAAATAATGTATTACTTTGCTTTCACTGCATAAGTTTTAAGAACATATTCCCTATCACTTTTTTATACATTTATTTTATTTTTTTATTTATAAAAATGTCCAAATAATTTCACAAACATAGTATACCAAAATGGTGAACTCAGAGTAAATAGCTTCTGGGCTGGCAGCCACAGGCCACTATCTGATAGCCTGAAGTATGTTTATCCATTCATCTGTTGATTAACATTTGAATTGTTTATTTATTGGCTATTGTAGATAAAATATGCTGCTCTGAAGATTCATATCACATTTTTGTTTGAACAAATGCTTTTCCATCTCTTGGGTAAATACCTAGCAGTAGAATGGCTAGGTCAGATGACAAAATTATGGTTAACAGCTTAAGTAACTGCCAATTTTCCAAAGTGGTTGTACCATTTTACCTTCACAACAGCAGTATATGAGAATTCTGGTTTCTGCAGTTCCGTGCCAACATTTGGTATGAAAGCCTTTTTAATTTTACATATTATAATAGATGTGCAATAGTATCCCACTGCAGTTTTTGTTTCATTTCTCTCTTCACTAATGATGTTGACCTTTTATTTATAGGCTCAACTGCCACCCATATATTTTCTATTATGAAGTATCTATTCAAATCTTTTGCCATTTTTGCATTGGGTAGTTTTTGTTGTTGTTGTTTTTGGGTTTATTGTTTTTTTGAGATGGAGTCTCACTCTGTTGCCCAGGCTCACTGCAAACTCTGCCTCCCAGGTTCAAGCAATTCTCATGCTTCAGCCTCCCGAGTAGCTGGGACTACAGGTGTGCACCACCACGTCCAGCTAATTTTTGAATTTTTAGTAGGGGCAGGGTTTCACCATGTTGTCCAGGCTGGTCTCAAACTCCTCACCTCAAATGATCCACCCACCTCAGCCTCCCAAAGTGCTAGGATTATAGGCATGAGCCACTGTGCCCAAGCTGCATTGGGTGATTTGATTTCTTATTATTGAGCTTTGAGAGTTCTTGGAGGCTTTGAAGAAACAGGAATGCTTTTATACTGTTGGTGAGAGTGTAAGTTAGTTCAACCATTGTGGAAGACAGTGTGGTGATTCCTCAAAAATCTAGAACCAGAAATACCATTTGACCCAGCAATACCATTACTGGGTATATACCCAAAGGATTATAAATCATTCTACTATAAAGACACACACACATATGTTTATTGCAGCACTATTTACAATAGGAAAGACTTGGAACCCACCCAAATGCCCATCAGTGATAGACTGGATAAAGAAAATGTGGCACATATACACCATGGAATACTGTGCAGCCGTATAAAAGAATGAGATCATGTCCTTTGCAGAGACACAGATGAAGCTGGAAGCCATCGTTCTCAGAAAACTATCACAGGAACAGAAAACCAAAAACTGCATGTTCTCACTCATAAGTGGGAGTTGAAAAGTGAGAACACATAGACGCCGGGAGGGGAAAAACACACACTGGGGCCTGTTTTGGGGCTTGGAGGGAAAGCATTAGAACAAATACCTAATGCGCTGGGAGGGAAAGCATTAGAACAAATACTTAATGCATGCAGGGCTTAAAACCTAGATGATGGGTTGATAGGTGCAGGAAACCACCAACCATGTCACATGTATACCTACGTAACAAATCTGCACATTCTGCACATGTATCCTAGAACTTGAATAAACATTGTTAAATAATAGATGTTCTAAATATGTCTTTTACCAAAAAAGAAATACACTTCACAAATATTTTCTTTTAATGTGCATGTTATCTTTTAAAACTTTAACAGTAAATTTCAAAGAATTCATGTTCTTAATTTTGATGCAATTCAATTTATTGATTTTTATATTATGTATTATGCCTTTGGTATCATGTTTCAGAAATCTTTGCCTGATCCAAGATTCCAAAGATATTATATGTTTTATCCTAAATATTTTACAGTTTTAGATTTTACATTTAGGTCTATGGCTATTTAGAGTTAATTTTGTATGTACTACAAGGTACAGAATGAAGTTCTCTTTTTCTATTTTTTTAAAAATATGGGCATCCAGTTGTCCTTGTCCTTGAAAAGTCTATCCTTTCTCCATTGAACTTGTCTGCACCTTTAAAATAAAACTAATTGGCCATATAAATGTAGATTTGTGTCTTGACTTTATTGAACTACTTCCATAAATTTACACTAATAATATACTGTTTTCATTTATTGTAGCTTAGAATAAATCTTAAAATCAAATTGCGTAAGTCCTCAAATATGGTTTTTCTGCTTTCAAAATCGTTTTTGTCTATCCCAGATCTTTTGCATTTTCATATACATTTTAGAATCATTTTATTTATTTGAAATCTGCTGAGATTGTGATTGGTATTGCATTGTATCTACAGATTAATTTCTGGATAAGTGACATTTTAACAATCTTGAATACGCTCGCTCATCTTTAAACAACACATTCCTCTTCATTTATATATCTCTCAATGTACTTGGGTCTGTTTTCATTTCTTTCAGTAATATTTTTTAGTTTATAGTGTACAGGTCATATATATGTTTTGTGATATTTGTTCCTAATAATTTCACATTTTGATATTTTTTAAAATGATATTCATTTTAAGGTTTCCACCTCTCAATGTTCACTGCTGATATAAATTTTTGATTTACATCCCAAATCCTGTGCCCTTGCTAAATTCACTTACTAATTCTAGTAGCTTTCTGGAGGATTCCATAATGTTTTTACATAGATGATTATTTTCTCTGCAAGTAAAGATAAGTTTACTTCTTCCTTTACCATCTATATTTATTTTACTTCTTTTTCTTGCCTTGGTGCACCTATGAGAACCTTCAGAATAATACTGAATACACTGATGATGGTGGACTTTTCTACTTTCTTCCTGATCTTTAAGGAAAAGCTTTTTTCAGCTTTTCACCATTAAGTAAGATGTCAATTTTAGATTTGCTATAGATGCCCTTTATGAGAAGAGAAAGTTTTCCTCTCTTTCAAGTTTGCTGAACATTTTTCCTAGGAATGGGTGTTAGATTTTGTATTTGACATTTTGGCATTTGAGATTTTGACACTTGGCCTTTTTGCATCCATTTAAATTACCATTTGGTCTTTTGCTTTTTTGTTTGTTAATATGGTGAATTACCCTGATAAATTTTGAACTGTAAAACCAACCTTGGATTCTGGAATTAACCATACTTGGTCATGAGATAGATAGATAGATAGATAGATAGATAGATAGATAGATAGATAGATAGATAGATACTCTTTCAATATATTGTTGAATTTTATTTCCTTAAATGTGGTTAGGAGCTACTCCATGTCTGTCTGTTCATGAGGATATTGGCCTATAGTTTTCTTTTATTGTTATGTCACTGTCTATCTTTAGCACTAATTTGCCCTCAAAGAGTAAACTGGGAAATATTTTGCCTCTTCATTTTCCTGGAATAATTCGTGCAGAACTGAAATGGATTTTTAAATGTTTAATAGAATTCATAAGTAAATATAACTGGGTGAAAAGTTTGATTTGAGACAATATTTTACAAGTTAAATTACTTTAATAAATATAAGGCTATTCATGTTATATTTTGTGAGAGAGCTTTGATAGCTTATGTCTTTCAAAACATTTATTGCTTTCCTATAAGCTGTCAAATGTATTGGCATAAAGCTGTTCACAGTCGTAATTTATTCTTTTTTTTAGCATCTTTAGAGTAGGTACAAAGGTTATCTCTGTCACTCCCAATACTGATCATCTGTGTCTTCTTTACTTTTCCCTCTGACGGGTCTAGTTTTATCAACTTTATTGGTCTTCTCAAAGAACTAACTTCTAGTCCTATTGATTTATCTTTTGATCTATTTTCTATGTTATTCATTTTCATTATGGCTGTTATTATTTTATTTCTTCAGTTTTGTTTGGGTGTAATTTTCTCTAATTTTTTGCAGTAAAACGAAGAGCATTAATTTCAAACTATCTATATTTGTCTTGACTTATTATTCCTTTGACATGTGGATTATTTAGATGCATGTTGCTTGGTTTCCAAATGATTATAATCTATAGAGAAATCTTTACGTTATTGATGTCTAATTCATTCTTAGTGCAGCCAGCAAACATATTCAATGTGACTTGAATCATTAGGCATTATTTTATGGTCCAGAATATGGTCTACCTTCATAAGTATCCCCTAACTGTATTAGTTCCTCCTCCAGAAACACTAAATCATCTCTCCCAAGTTCAAAGTTCCACAGATCTCTAGGGCAGGAGCAAAATGCCACCATTCTCTTTGCATAGCAAGAGTGACCTTCACTCTATTTCCCTGCAAGTTCCTTATCTCCATTTGAGACCACCTCACCCTGGACTTCATTATTCATATCACTATCAGGATATTGGTCAAAGCCATTCCACAACTCTCTTGGAAGTTCCAAACTTTCCCACATCTTCCTGTCTTCTGAGTGCTCTAAGTCTCTAGGAACTTCCAAATATTTCCACATTTTCCTGTCTTCTTCTGAGCCCTCCACACTGTTCCAATTTCTGCCTATTACCCAGTTTCAAAGTTTCTTCCACATTTTCAGGTATCTTTACTGCAGCACCCCACTCTACTGGTACCAATTTACTCACAGCTGCTGTGAAGAAATGCCCAAGACTGGATAATTTATAAAGAAAAGAGGTTTAATTGACTCACAGGTCTACATGACTAGGGAGGCCTCAAGAAAACTTACAACCACAGTAGAAGGCACCTCTTCACAGGTGGCAGGAGAGAGAATGAGGGTGGAGCAAATGAAGATGCCATCAGATCTTGTGATAACTCACTATCATGAGAACAGCATGGCAGAAACCACCCCTGTGATTCAATTATCTCCACCTGGTCCTTTGAGGCATGAGGATCATTACAATTCAATGTGAGATTTGGGTGGGGACACAGAGCCAAACCATGTGACAAATGCCCTTGAAGAAAATGCACATTCTGCTGTTTATAGGTGGAGTTACTCTAAATGTTACTTATGTTGATGGTTGATAGAGTTATTAAAGTCCTTTATATACCTATTGTCTATTTTATTAATTAGAAAGGAAAATGGGGTGTTGAAATCTCCAGCTGTCATTGTGAATTTTTATATCTTCCTTGTAATGCTATCAGTTTTTACTTTTGTGTTGAAAATTTCTTTTCAGTGCATATTTTAAATGGTTACACACTTCCTTTCTAAATTTTAAATTTAATATTTAATTTTTGTGGATACATAGTAGGTGTATATATTTATGGGGTACATAAGTTACTTTGATACAGGCATGCAATGTGTAATAACATCATGAAAATAGGGTATCATCCCTTCAAGCATTTGTCCTTTGTGTTACAAACAATCCAATTATACTTTTTAAGTTATTTTAAAATGTACAATTAAATTATTATTGACTATGGTCACCTTGTTGTTCCGTCAAATACTAGATCTTGTTCATTTTTTCTAATTATTGTTTTATATGCATTAACCCCACTCCCCACAACCTGCCTACTATCTTTCTCAGCCTCTTGTAACCACCCTTCTACTCTCTATTTGCATGACTTCAATTGTTTTGATTTTTAGCTTCTCACTTTGATAAATGGGAAGATCCAAAGTCTGTCTTTGCCTGACTTATTTCACTTGACAAAATGAACTCCAGTTCCACCCGTGTTGCTGCAAATGACAGTATCTCATTCTTCTTCACAGCTGAATAGTACTCCTTTGTGTATATGTACCACATTTTCTTTATCCATTCATTTGTTGAAGGCTACTTAGGTTGCTTCCAAATCTTGGCTATTGTGAACAGTGATGCAACAAACTTGGAAGTGCAGATATCTCTTTGACATACTGATTTGCTTCCTTTTGGATATAGAGCCAGCAGTGGGTTGCTGGAATGTACGGTAGCATTATTTTTAGTATTTGGAGGAATCTTCAAAGTGTTCTCCACAGTGGTTGAGCTAATTTACATTCCCACCAACAGTGTATGAAAGTTCCCCTTTCTCCACATCCTTGTAGCATTTGCTACTGCCTATCTTTGACATAAAAGCCATTTTAACTGGGGTGAGATGACATCTTATTACAGTTTTTTGTTTCGTTTCATTTTGTTTTTGAGACAGAGTCTTGCCTGTTGCCCAGGCTGGAGTGGAGTGGGACAATTGTTTTGATTTGTATTTCTCTAATGATCCATGATGTGGAGCCCTTTTTCAAATGGCTGTTTCCCATTTGCATATCTTCTTTTGAGAAATGTCTACTCAAATCTTTTGTCCATTTTGAATTCAGATTATTAGATTCTTCTCCAATATAGTTGATTGAGCTCCTTATATATTCTGGTTAAATTCCTTGTCAGATAAGTAGTTTGCAAATATTGTTTTCATTTTGTTGGTAATCTCTTTATTTGTTGATTGTTTCCTTTGGTTTGCAGAAGGTTTTTAACTTGATATGATCCCATTTGTCCATTTTTGCTTTGGTTGCCTGTGCTTATGGGGTATTACTCAAAAAATCTTTGCCCGGTCCAATGTCCTAGAGATTTTCCCCAATGTTTTCCTGTATTCGTTTCATAGTGTGAGATCTTAGATTTAAACCATTAACCCATTTTGATTTGACTTTTGTGTATGGTGAGAGATGGGGATCTAATTTCATTCTTCTGCATGTGGATATCCAGTTTTCCCAGCACCGTTTATCGAAGAGACTGTCCTTCTTCCAGTGCATGTTTTTGGCAACTTTCTCAAAAATAAGCTCACTGTAGATGTATGGGTTTGTTTCTGGGTTCTCTATTCTGTTTCATTGATTTATGTGTCTGTTTGTATACCAGTACCATGCTTCTTTGGTTCTATAGCTCTGTAGTATAATTTTAAGTCAGGTAATGTGATTCCTCCAATTTTGTTCTTTTTACTTAGGATAGCTTTGTTTGCTAATCTTGGTCTTTTGATGTTGTATATAAATTGTAGGATTGTTTTTGTGTTTCATGAAGAATGTCATTGATATTTTGATAGGATTGCATTGAATGCATAGATTGTTTTGAGTAGTATGGACTTCTATTTATTTTTTAGTTTTTATTTTTTTGAGACAGAGTCTTGCTCTGTCACCAGGCTGGAGTGCAGTGGCGCAATCTCAGCTCACTGCAACCTCCAACTCCCTGGTTCAAGTCATTCTCCTGCCTCAGTCTCCCAAGTAGCTGGGATTACAGGCATGTGCCACTACACTCAGCTAATTTTTTTGTATTTTTAGTAGAGACGGAGTTTCACCATGTTGGCCAGGATGGTCTCAATCTCCTGACTTCGTGATCCACCCACCTCAGCCTCTCAAAGTGCTGGAATTACAGACATGAGCCACCGTACCCTGCCAGTATGGACATTTTAACAATATTGATTCCTCCAATGCCTGAGTATGAAATATCTTTTCATTTTTGTGTGTCCCCTTCAATTTCTTTCATCAGTGTGCTATAGTTTTCATTGAGGAGCTCTTTAGCTTCTTAGATGAAGTTAATTCCTAGGTATTTAATTCTATTTGTGGCTATTGTAAATAGGATGACTTTAGGATTTTTTTTTTCAGAACTGTTCACTGTTGACATATAGAAATGCTACTGATTTTTGTGTATTGATTTTGTATCCTGCAACTTTATTGAATGTGTTTATTAGTTCTAATAGTTTTCTTGTGGAGTCTTCAGGTTTTTCCAAATAAACGATTATAGAATCTGCAAACAGGGATAATTCAATTTCTTCCTTTCTAATTTAGGGGTCTTTTATATTTTTTCTCTTGTCTTATTGCTCTAGCAAAGACTTCCAGTACTATGTCGAATAACAGTGATGAAACTGGGCATTCTTGTCGTGTTTCAGATCTTAAAGGAAAGGCTTTTAGATTTTCCCCATTCAGTGGATACTAGCTGTGGGTCTGTCACATACAGCTTTTATTGTGTTCAGGTATGTTCATTCTATATCCAGTTTTTAAGAGTTTTTTAACTGTGAAAGGATTTTAACCTTTATCACATGCTTTTTCAGCACCTGAAATGATTACATGGTTTTGTCCTTCATTCTGTTGATATGATTGACCACATTGATTGGTTGTTCTGTGGTCTTTTCTTTCTTCTTTCCAGTCTTGCTTTTAGGGAAGGCGATTTTCTCTGGTGATATGGTTTAGTTATTTTGCTTTTTTTTTTTGTATCTGTTGTATGATTTTCAATTTGAGGTTTCCATAAGGGTGCAAAGACTACCTTATAACCCATTATTTTAAACTGATAACAACTTAACACTGATTGCATAAACAAACAAGTAAAATGAAAACTAATAAAAACTCTACACTTTAATTTTGGTTTTTTTTGTTTTTTTTTTTTGTTTTTTTTTGTTTTTTTGTTTTTGTTTTTTGAAAGAGTTTTCTGCGTTTCCCAGGCAGGAGTGCACTGTGGGGCAATCTCAGCTCACTCCAACCTCTGCCTCCCAGGTTCAAGTGATTCTCCTGCCTCAGCCTCCTGAGTAGCTGGGATTACAGACACCTGTCACCACGCCCAGCTAATTTTTTTTATTTTTAGTAGAGATAGGTTTTCACCATGTTGGCCAGGTTGGTGTCAAACTCCTGACTTCAAGAGATATAGCCTCCTTGGCCTCCCAAAGTGCAGGGATTACAGGTGTGAGCCACCACACCTGGCTATCCTTCTGCTTTTTAAGCTCTTTTTTTATTTATTTGTTTATTTATTCTTATTATACTATGTCTTGAAAAGTTATTATTTTTGATTGGTTCATCATTTAGTCTTTTTACTTGAGTAGTTTACACACCACAATTACAGTACTGTAATATTTTATATTTTTCTGTGTGTTATTACCAGTGAGTTTTGTACCTTCAGATGATTTCTTCTTGCTAATTACCATCCTTTTCTTTCAGATGGCAGAATTCCCTTTAGCATTTCTTGTAGGACAGGTCTGGTGTTGATGAAAAAATCCCTCAGCCTTTTTTTTTTTTTTTTTTTTGCCGGATATACTTTTCTAGGGTAAAAGGTTTTCTCCTTCAGCACTCTACTTTATTTTTTATTTATTTTTATTTTTTGAGATAGAGTTTCACTCTTGTCACCCAGCCTGGACTGCTATGGCATGATCTCAGCTCACTGCAACCTCCTCCATGTGGGTTCAAGCAATTCTCCTGCCTTAGACTCTCAAGTAGCGGAGATCACAGGCTTGCACTACCATGCTCAGCTAATTTTTGTATTATTAGTAGAGACGGGGGTTTCACCATGTTGGGCAGGCTGGTCTCAAACTCCTGACCTCAGGTGATACCAGGGGAGGCATTGGCAATTCCAGACTGTCTCTCCTACCCTCCCTTGTGGCTTTTTTAGTGATATGAAGTTAAAATCAAGTACTGTGATTACACACCTGATTCTTGGTTCTTGTGATGGTGTAATTTTGTTAAAATTTGGTGTTCCTGCAGAGGGTACACAGGATGGTGTTGGCTTCTATTTTACCATCTTGCTCTGATCCCCAGAAATGTTACATACTTTTAATGAATTAATCACTTTTAATGAATTAATGACTATCATCATTAATCATTAAATGATCCTTTATTCCTAGTAATATTCCTCGATAAAACAATCTACTTTTTTTTTTCTCAAATTTATGTAGCCACTCAGCTTTTTAAGAATTTAGTGTTGGCATATGTCTTAGTCAGTTTGGGCTGCTCTAACACAATATCATACACCAGGTGCCTTAATCAACAAGTATTTTTCACAGTGCTGGAAGCTGCAAAGTCCAGGAACAAGGCACTCACAGCTTTGGGTCTGTGGGAACATTCTTCTGGGTTTGCAGATAATCATCTTTTTGTAACCTCACGTGGCAGAGAAAAACAAATATCCTGTCTTTTTTCTTTTTATAAGAATAATAATCCTATCATTAAAGGCTCATCCTTGTGATTTAATCTAACCTTAATTGTCTCCCAAAGGCCTCCACCTCTATAGACCATCACATTGGGGATTAAGGTTTTAATGTACAATTTTTTGGGAGGAAGCGGCAAGGAGCATAAACATTTAGTTCATAATAGCATAATATCTTACATTTTCTAATTCTTTTAAGTGATTTAGGTCTGTGTATTTAAAGTGTGTTTCTTGTGAGAAGTATATTATTAGATCTTGCTTTATTAGTCATTTTTACAATCTCTGCCTTCTAATTGAAATGTTTAGACCATTTACATTTATCTCATGTATATGTAAAGTGTAAGAATATAACAAAAGGATCCTACTAGAAAAATATGCAAATCATAAGATCATTGATCTCTATCTGCACCAATGGCAAAACAATAGCAAAGCCACAAAGACGTCTCAATAATATCTTTAAGTCACTAGTGACTTCAGTAAGCAATAAGTGTGATTGGTGGTTAACACACACAAGCCAGAAAATGAACAGTAGTTGGCTAATTCTCAAACTGAAAACATTTAGTTTAGCAAGTTCCTTGCTATAGAAATGCCACCCTTCTGTCTGAAAGGGTAAGCCATTGGTCAGTGCCCATTTCATCTTCACTTCCTGTTCTGCAGCTGCAAAGGCATTTAAACTATGTAAACCAACCACTTGAGAGTATGAAATGGGTATGAATGTGTGTATTCACACACATATTCCATACTGTACTGAAAGTCAGATAGTGTCTTCTTGTTAAGAGGGGTGCTTCAAGAAGAAAATTGCTAATGAATGTTGAGAATAAGGTATTAAAATTCAGTCTTTCTCCAACAAAAAGTAGGTCATTAAAATCATTGTTCTTGAAACATACACTTACTACAACTTTACATTTATATTTTTAATCTAAATTCACCTATGCACTTGCAAGGGTTAGCATTTAATATGTACAAACTTGATTTCCATTTATTTTTTATTTAACTTTGGTGAAGTGCTTGTTTACTTTATATCAGACACATTTGATTAAATGCATCTATGTAAATGATTTTAAAACATAATAATGAGGTAAGTTAAAATTTCATCGGTTAGAAAAAACAGTCATAAACCGAAGGCAAGACATATGAGTTCAACAAATGCAGAATGCAGCACTCACTCACCGAGGTGCTAGAGGAACAAGCCAATGATTCTCTGTCAACACTGCATGTAAAGTGCACACTCAAAGCTCTAGGATTCATATAACCACAGAAGGGTATTCTAATCAAACCATGGAAGTCCACTTAGAGTTCAGAATACATTCATTATGCACCTAACCATTTGCATGTTTTCTTCAAAAGAATTAATAAAAACATATTACAAATACTGTGGTATAAAAATATCATTTCCTTACAAAAACAGGAACTTTACAAAAACATTCTATGTATTTTAAATTAGTAACTGCAACATACATATCAATCCTGCACAAACAAATCCACTTTTGTTTTGCTTTTATACATGAATTGTAGGAACACAACTACTCGGTGAAACTAAATTGGCGTAAGGGTATGTGTATAAAAAATAGAGACCTGTGCCTGTGAAATTACTGGAGCTCTTAGTTCTAACTGTCTATTCTGTAATTATTGTTCTGCACATTCAGTCCAGATTTGAATAGGCAAAAATACTACAGCATTCCTAATAGATTTAAAAGTTATCTGTAGTGCATGGCTGATGTCTCTCTGCATCTTCAAGGTCATAATGAAGCTTCAGTAAGTTGTACAGTATTTATATTTTGGAAGTAAGCTTATACAATTTTGAAGTAAATTCTGTGAAAATGAAACATTTAAAACATTTACAAAATCTTACAAGTAATGAAAGCACGATTTTAAAACTTGTATCCTGTTAAAATGCTTCTTTCCCCAATGGTAGAACATATGCTTTAATTTTGAATTTTAACTTACAAAGAATTCAGTTTAATAGCTCATGAAAAGTTTCATATGTCACAAAAATAAGGAATTATATGGAAAATGTATAAATGTAAGGTATTTTATTAATGAAGAGACTGAGGGCCAGATAAATTACATGAATTGACCATAAATTTATTCAAATATATTGGTCTGGCAAGAATCAGTAATATTTATTACTAATTTGTATTTTACCATGATTCTTAGAAAATCATAGAAACTCAAAAGCAAAACTTCTGAACTTTCTTCTTTTAAAATATTTCTTGAGCTGTGTACTAACTGGAAATAATTTTAAAAGATATAAAATCAGGTGGCCAATAAAACTAGTATGACATGTATTATCCAATAAAAAAAATGGCTGCTGAGACCACTGTTTATATGAAATAAGGTTAGAGAAAGTACTTAAACATTGAACTTTTAAAATGTGGAGAATATACACTACAGATTAGAGCAAAAGTAACTGTGGTTTTGCCATTACTTTCAATGGCAAAAATTCTAAATTTCATTATATTGCAAGTAATGGCAAAACCACAGTTACTTTTGCAATTACATTTGTGCCAACCTAATACATGAGAGAGAATAATGTACAACAGCCAGTTACTAGAATCATGATCTACTGGATTTCCATCATTTGTTTGCTCAAAACAGTGCTAGATACAGAAATTTCTTAAGCTCGGGCAAGTATTTAGTTCATCTACTTTTGTTCAAGTGTAAGGAATTTCATTTTTCCTTAGCATATTCATCTTACAACTGCTATGATTAGAAGTGTTAGTTACCAAAATAAAAAATGAAATATCATCCTCCCATATATGGAGATCTAATTTGTTGTCTACTGAAGTTCCCCTCACGGCTGTATGTCCAGTTTATTGACTGTTTACTATATTATGGAATTTTAAGTTATTTAAACAAAGAAGCTTGAATACTTTGGGGAATAATATTATTACCGCCTTTCTGTGAGCATGCATTCTGAATCCTTTCCTATGTGATGATGCAGGAGAATCTAATGATGCAATTCAGTACAGCATATACATACACTGTATGCCACTTGACATAAGTGTTGGTGGTAGTTTTAATCTGCAGAATTTATGATAGTGCTAGTAGTTTCTTAGTATCAAGTAACGAAGATCTTTGCTGCATATATGACTACTCCCAATTTTTGTAGCTATCTTTCCACCCCAAAAAGACAATTGAGCACTTTACCAACTGCAACAGCACATGGTCAGCTGTTGTTCTTATATCTTGATTGTTTGTTTGTTTAATGCTCCCAAGAATCTGATATGAGGATGATCTATGTCATTGTATCCAGATTCAGGTAAGAAAATGAATTGGTATATTGCCATTCATAATCATGAGGCAAGTACTCATTATTTTTTCCTGTATGTGGATCCCATCCACCAAAAAATATACATCTTTTCTCTAAAAAGGCTATGCAAAAACTTCATGGCAATTACACTGTTCCTTCAATTTGTGGTTTTAATTATCACATAGTCTTAATGTCAAATTGCCATAGATCATTCAACTAAGCATCCCATTTTTCATCAGTAATATCTATTTCAGTACTTCTAGAATCTTTCTTGCTACAGAATTTTTCTTGCTACAATCTAGAATGGCCACATGCCTCAGAGAAGGCACAATCCCTTGAGCCATTGGACTATTACAGTGACAACCTCCAGAAGCATCTTGTGGCTCCAACTCATAGAAGTGATTTAAATATCTGATGATATTATTTTTTGACTCTTCATCTTTCTTTTTCAGACTGCAAGATGAATAGCCATTGTTACCATTAGTGAAAATTTATAAGTTAAATGCAAAGAGAAAAATAAAAAGACAGGAGCTGGGATTTTCTTTTTTCTTTTTTTTCCATAACAAACAACCTGCTTATAACTCACAGAACTCGTTATATCTTTCATCTTCAACTCTTCCTCCAAATACAAATACTCTGGTGCTATCACAAAGGAATCCATGGATGGCAGGGCCTGGACAGATGTCTCCTCTAAGAGCTGGTAGAACACACTGAATGATAACGGTGTTGTAGAGACTTGCAGCTCTCCCCCAGTGCCTCTTTGTCCTTTCTAAAGATGATCATCAACTCCCAGAAGACCACAGTCCAGTGTCCATGCCATGCATGGAGGATGGGCCCCTTATAACGATTTCAGTGTACCTGTCTACAAACTCTATCGTCTTGGTTGGTTTCAATTGATTAATTTTCTTCTGATTATGGGCGTCTTTTTTGTTTCTTTCCTTCTCTAGTTATTTTTGATTGAATGCTATATATTGTGATTTTCCTTTTTGGTGCTGGTTGTTTTTGTATTCCTGTAAATATTCTTGAGCTTTGTTCTATGACACACTTATTTCTCAAAAATAGATTGAACTTTTTGAATCTTGCTTTTAAGATGTTAGTTTGAAAAACAAAAGTGTTTAGTCTCGGTCTAACTTACGCAGATTTGAACTAAAACTCCTGGGAGTACTCTGCTTAGTACCCCAAGCATTAAAACATTTCCCACTCTGGCTGGTGAAAATAGACATTATTCCCAGCTCTGTGTGAATTTCACCGATTGTTCACTATAATTTGAGTAGTTATTTTCCCAGCCCCAGGTATTTTCCTCATAGGCATGGGTTGATTGAATGTCATGTGAAGGCTTGAAGATGACCATCTGCACATCTCCAAAGTTGTCTCTCTGTGTAGCTGTCTCATCTCTGGCACTCAGCCTGTGAAATCCAGCTGACTTGGCATTCTCAGACTCTCAGCCAGTCTCTTTATTTCTGTAGTCCACCCACATCCACCTTAGTTTCCTTTCCCTGTACTACATCTGGACATTTTCCCTGGGCAGTAAGCTAAGCAATACCATTTAGCTGTGTCCCCACTCAAATCTCATCTTGAACTGTAGTTCCCATAATCCCCACGTGTTGTGGGAGGGACCCAGTAAGAAGTGATTGAATCATGGGGCTGGTTACCTCTATGCTCTGTTCTCATGATAGTAAGTTCTTATGAGACCTGATGGTTTTGTAAGGGGCATTTCCCCCACTTTGCTCTGAACTTCTTGCAGCTGCCGTGTGAAGACGGTGTTTGCTTCCCCTTTTGCCATGATTGTAAGTTTTCTGAGGCCTACCTAGCTCTGCAGAACTGTAAGTCAATTAAACCTTTCTCCTTTATAAATTACCCAGTCTCAGGAATGTCTTTATTAGCAGTATGAGAACAAACTAATACACTGGGTAATCATAGGACTCAACTTGTTTGCGCCTCCTCTCTCAGGGATCACTGCGCTTCACTGCTGCTGTTCACCATCTTGAAAACAGCTGATGTATACATTTTGTCTGGCTTTTTAGTTATTTTAAGCAATGAGTAAATTTTCTCTCTATAACTTTTTCTTGGACAGAAGTGAAAAACTTTGCTTATGTATTCTTTAATGCTATAATCAAATCACTTGTAAGAATTGCTTTAAAAAAATCACTAACCACCCATGGCTATTTCAAAGATATTAAGGGAAATAAGAGAAATTGATTCAAATGTGAAAATTTCTATAAAGCAAAATGAGCAAAAAATTCATAAATATATACATATATGTAGTTTAAAAAGAAATTACTTCAAGTGTGTCTCATAGGAAAATACCCAGAGTGATTATAAAAAGATTGTTAACAACATCTTGTAAATATAATCAGTTAAGAAGCATTCTAAATTTCAGTTCAACCTAATCTGAACTTCATATTTTTCTTCATAGTAGACAATCACCCAAAATTTAGACAATATTGAATTTTTAAAATAAGTCATTTCAAAAATAAAACTGTGTCATATATTTGTAAGAGAATAAAAAGATACTTTCAAATTCTCTGAACCCCAAGGTTCGTCATTTGTAAAGTTTCTATTTTCTCCTAAATTGTAAAAATGTACTTACCTTCTTCACAAAAGTACTGGGTATTACTTTATAGGCTTTATAGTCAGGTACACGTTTTTTATCTTTTCAACATCACTCTGATTTTAAGCTATTTACCTCTTTAATTTGGTTGGTTACCACAGATACACTAATGTCATTTGTATATGCCAAGCTTATGGACAACTAAGATGTGGCTTAGAAAACTTTAAATATTGTGTAGCAGTTATTGAGCCCACATATGTGGTGTGAAACTATTTATAAATCTATGAGTTGTTCACGTTTATAATTTTATAAGCATAAGAGTGATCTGGAACATTTTCAATTTTAAAATATTCTTTCTAGAGAATAATTGTTTCACTTTGATTTAAACATATTTTATCTTTAATGTAATTACCAATTACCACGGTTCATTCACTCATATCAGTTTCCAGCATCTGTATAAAGCAATAAGTAATGGTCTTGAAAACCTCTGAAGTAAAGAAGATTATGATTGTGCCACGCACTCCAACCTGGGAGACAGGGAAAGACTCTGTCTCGGAAGAAAAAAAAGAAAAGAAAGAGAAAGAAAGAAGAAGGAAGAGGAAGGAAGGAAGGAAGGGAGGGAGTGAGGGAGGAAGGGTTGGGAAGAAAGGAAGAAAGAAAAAGGGCAACATATTTCTGCTAAATTCTATTATTGGAAGAATGTAATTTAGCAGTGCTACAAAATGTGGAATACATTTACATAAAAATTAAAATTATTTCAACTGTATCAAAGGTTTAAGGGCTGAGCAGGTCTTCACTTTATTAAAGAAATGTCAGGTTACTTTCCCACTGTGAGCCTCAAACTTTTACCACTGTGATACCCCATGGTACTTTTATTACATGAGCTCTGAAGTTAGGATGGGTTTCACAGAAGCAGCACTGGCTCCTTCTCCTCCCCGGATCCTTGTTGTGTTCTACACACGAGTCTTCTGAGTCTTATTCCTTTAGGCTTAGTCCCACGTAGGCTTTATGGCTATGTGCGCTATGATTCCAGTTTAATTACTCCCCCAGTTATCAGTAATTTTTCATAAAAGTAGACTTTTTACACTCTGATATAAAATGAAATTCATTTCCCAAGCCTAAGTCTCTGAGCCCTGTCTTCATTTGAGGTAAAACTTCTTCCCTAGATCAATGCTGTCATATTGAAACTGATTCTGTCTACAACATTATTCTGTCTGCTTAAGCCATAACTCTCTGTGTTATTTCTGCTCTGACAGCAGCACTTTACTTGTTATTCTATTGCCAGCCTGCACTAGACGGCAAGACACTTTTCCATTTCTCATTAGTGCTAGCTACGTATATTTACAGGCATGATTAGAAAACCAGGATAAGTGAGCATGCAACTCTATTACAGTTTCACAATTCTTGAGGATTGATATACAGTATATGGACTTTATTATTGCAATAAACACTTTCAGCCAGCTGAACCCAATGTTTTTAATAATTTATGTAATTATTATTATGCTTTATACTAATTAGATCAGAAAGGTAAGTCATTGTTTTACACCATTGTCATATTTTCTAATAATTAAAGCTGTCTTTATTTTTCTCTCGTGTTTTTAAAAAATCTTACAACATTTATAAATGGTTTAAATAGGATATATTTGTATAATAGCTGTTGTCTTATATTTAAAATTATCATCACTAGACATTAAAAGACAAAGGTTTTAGATATTTATTCTTAAATATCATGTATTCTCCTGTCCCGAACCTACCTCTACCATGATCTTAGAGTCTTAGATGATCATAGATGCTCACCTGCAAGAGTCTACGCAATCTCCTCTCAAGTCCCCTAAACAAGGATAGACACTTAAGCTATTGTTCCCGGTCTCTGTGGTCATGTCAGGGATCTCAGAAACTGTGGGTGCCAAGAGGGCAGAAACAGCATGCTGGGAAATGACAGCACAATTGCCATGTGGCACAGATGGGAAGCTAAGGCTCCAGATACAGGTGAGGCCACACTGAGGACTGATTCCGAAACTAAGTATCTGTGGGGGCGCAGGGAAAAGTGAAGTGGGTGGATCATTTCAGGGCAGAAGAAGAAGTAAAGGGGCACCCAGGACTGTCGTGGTCAGTTGCACACCTTTTTGATTGAGCTTCCCCCTTATGGAGCCATGAAAATAAAGAAGCAGATTCATTGTCAGGCCACGGCTTAAGTATATCTTAAGTAAGAATATCATCCTCCTTCTATTAGAAAAAAAAATCTTACTTTCATATTATCTGAAATTCTAGCAACAAATTATTTCTTTATAGACATATTAAAAATATTTAAAAATAAAAAAATTTGAGAGAGGTGGAGCTGACCTAGGACAGGGAATGTGTTTTTAGTCTTTTTAAATGATGATAAAGCATATTTTGTGTTTGCTACAAAGTCATGAGATACACTTAAGGGGGGCTGGAAAAGACAAGATACCATGCCAAGATGGAAGGAAGCCAAATAAAGAATGGAGATTCCCCAAACCAGCCTTTCTGATTTTATAACTTTCTAGTTTATTCTCAGTCAAGAGAATAGTGCAAATAGATGCTCCTCATGGAAGCACTTCCACCTCACAAGTCTTGGAGGGCCACCTTCTGCCTGAAGATGAGGCACTAGAAGGTGAATTACAGATGAAGATCAGATCTCTCTTCAGTCAGCCTACATCTGAAATGCAAATGCCACTTTGCAACTTTGACTACATTTATCTCAATGTTGAATCTCTGCAATTAATCTTTTTGCTTCAAGTCAACTGCCTAGATGCATCACCTCTGGGCATTTTAGAAATATCTTTGTACCAGAATATATTTGCCTAAGAAAATAAGTCAAAATTTCAAATAAATCTTTAGAGGCCAAAGTGGTTTATTTTATCCATTAAATTTTCATGTAGCTGTTCCTATTCCTGTGTTTTAAAAAATTGCTAAGAGTAAAAACAAAAAATCATTGGTCTCTGAAAATACAATGTTCAAAACTGAAATTTTTGACAATGACATCTTGTCTTTTTAAAAATATTGAGTACAATTGTTATATGTGAGTATTACTTAACATTCTTAAATTTGGTTCCACCATAAAATGCATTTTAAAATCTAAATTATACATATGTATATATATATATAATGTATATACAGGTATATAATATATATTTCAAACAGAATTTGCTTATGAACAGCATGCCACGGTATCCATTTTTAATTCTTTTCTTTCTGAAAGAATATTAGACAGCTTAGTGCAGTTGTCCTTTGTTATATACAGGATTGGTTCCAGGATTTCTGAGTACACCATATGCAAGTACCCATGTCCGCCATGTGAAACCTGTGTATATGAAGAGTCTGCCCTCAGTATAAGCAGGTTTTTGTATCCTGCCAATACTGTTTTTTCAGGCTACGTTTGATTGCAAAAAAACTGCATAAGTTGACCTACGCAATTCAAAATTTGTGTTGTTCAAAGAGCAGCTATAGAAAGAGGTGAATAGATATAAAAATGAAAGCAAAAGACAAATAGAGGACGCAGAACATTAAGATGAGAGAAGTAATTGACACATAGCATATCTATTGCAGTCTTACAAAATGGCATCTATAATAAATGACTGATTTAAAATATAGTAAGCATAAACAGCCACTAAATTTGGACCTCACAGTTGTTTCAGAAATTATCAACAGTAAAAGTGAATGCAAACATATATCTCAATATTTACATCTTTCACAAAATAAATGTGTGTTACTTGCTGTGGCAATGGCACACTTTCTTTTCTTGTTATTTTGGTCTGTGAAAAACATTTTCCAATGAAGCATTTTATTTATAGGCACACATAACCAGGGTGTCAAAGTGGCAGTGTTTACAGAATGATTGTAGCTAATTTTACCTATCATGACACTCTGGTTCAGAAGATGTTAAACCCTTTATGAAAGAATTAAACAGAAAAAATTAACATTTTAAAATTGTTATATAGCTTAAAATAACTTCTATATAAAATAGTTCTTGAAATCTTAAAGTTCTTGGTAAGCAATAATTTGATTACTTCAATTTAATATTTGAGGTTACTGAATGTAGCTCTTTCCCAAATCCAGTGAGGGTGATTTAGGACTCAAATTCAGATTTCATGATTCCATATTTTATAATCTTTTCATTTAACTCTTCTGAATTTTGGATATTATGTTTTTATCCTGAGCATGTCATCTATGATTTTAGTTTACACTGAAAAGTTTCTCTTCTGAATTTTGATCAGAGGTAAGTAGGTCTTACTGCATTGCAATGGATATAACTAGTGTATTTGTCCATTTTCACACTGCTATATAGAACTTCCCTGAGACTGGGTAATTTATAAAGGAAAGAGGTTTAATCGACTCACAGCTCCACATGGCTAGGGAGTCCTCAGGAAATTTACAATCATGGCAGAAGGGGAAGCATGCACCTTCTTCACAAGGTGGCAGGAGAGAGAAAAGAGTGAAGGAAGAACTTCCAAATATTTACAAAACCATTCAGCTCTCATGAGAACTCACTAGACCAGCATGGGGGAAACTGCCCCCATGATCCAATCACCTCCCTCCCTAGACATGTTGGGATTGCAGGTCCCCCCTCAACATGTGTGGATTAGAATTTGAGATGAGGTTTGGGTGGTGACACAGAGCCAAACCATGTCATTCTGCCTCTGACCCCTCCCAAATCTCATGCCTTTTCACATTTCAAAATCAATCCTGCCTTCCCCCAGTCCCCCCAAAGACTTAACTCATTTCAGCATTAACTCACAAGTCCACAGTCCAAAGTCTCATCTGAGACAAGGCAAATCTTTTCCACTTATGAGAATGTAAAATCAAAAGCAAGTTAATTACTTCCTAGATACAATGGGAATACAGGTATTAGGTAAATGCTCCAATCCCAAATGAGAGAAATTGGTCAAAACAAAGGGGCTACAGGCCCCATGCAAGACAAAATCCAGTGGACAGTCATTAAATGTTAAAGCACTGAAATAATCTCTCTTGACTTCATGTCTCACGTCCTGGGCATGCTGATGCAAGGAGTGGAATCCCATGGGCTTGGGCAGCTACTTCACAGCCTGGCATTGAGTGCTTGTGGCTTCTCCAGGTGCATGGTACAAGCTATTGGTGGATCTGTCATTCTGGGGTCTGGAGGACGGTGGCCATCTTCTCACAACTCCACTAGGCAGTGCCCCAGTAGGGACTCTGTGGGGGCTCCAGCCCCATATTTCCCTTCCACATTGCCTTAGCAGAGGTTCTCCATAAGGGCTTTCCCCCGGCAACAGACTACTGCCCGGACATCTAGGTGTTTCCATACATCCTCTGAAATCTAGGTGGAGGTTCCCAAACCTCAATTCTTGACTTCTGTGCACCTGCAAGCTCAACACCATGTGGAAGCTGCTGAGGCTTGGGGCTTGCACCTTCTGAAGCCATGGCCTGAGCTGTCCCCTTTCGGCCATGGCTGGAGCTGGAGTGACTGGGATGCAGGGCACCAAGTCCCAAGGCTGCATACAGCAGCAGGGCCCTGGGCCTGGCCCATGAAACCATTTCTCCCTCCTAGGCCTCAGGCCTATGATGGACCGGGCTTCCACCAAAATCTCTGACATGCCCTGGAGACATTTTCTCCATTGTCTTGGCTTGTAACATTCGGCTCCTCATTATTTACGCATATTTCTGCAGCCTGCTTGAATTTCTCTCCAGAATTTTTTTTTATCGTATCTTTAAACTGCAAATTTTCCAAACTTTTATGCTCTGTTTTCCTTTTAAATATAAGTTCCAATTTCAGATCATCTTTCTTGAGTTCAAAGTTCCACAGATCTATAGGGCAGGGGAAAAATGCCACTAGTCTCTTTGCTAAAGCATAGAAAGAGTGACCTTTGCTCCAGTTCCCAAGAAGTTCCTCATTTCCATCTGAGACCACCTCAGCCTGAATTTTATCATTGACACCATTATCAGCATTTTGGTCAAAGCCATTCAACAAGTCTCTAGGAAGTTCCAATCTTTCCCACATCTGTCTGTCTTCTTCTGAGCCCTCCAAACTGCTCCAATCTCTGCCTGTTACCCCAGTTCCAAAGTTGCTTCCATATTTTCAGGTTATCTTTATAGCAATGGTACACTTCTGGTACCAATTTATTGTATTAGTCCATTTT
Organism: Cacajao melanocephalus; assembly: GCA_963573385.1. Lineage (NCBI taxonomy): Eukaryota > Metazoa > Chordata > Mammalia > Primates > Pitheciidae > Cacajao > Cacajao melanocephalus. Next base: position 35,578 of record CAUYLG010044492.1, on the reverse strand, counting down.
CATGGTGCTATAAAAAATTTTCCTGAGACTGGTAATTTATAAAGGAAAGAGGTTTAATTGAGTCACAGTTCCACATGGCTGGGGAGATCCCAGGAAACTTAAGTCATGGTGGAACAGGAAGCAGGAACCTTCATCAAAAGGCAGCAGGAGAGGGAGAAGGGCAAAGCAGGAACTTCCGAACACTTAAGAAACCATCAGACCTTGTGAGAAGATTTTGTGAGAAAAACAGCATGGGGGAAACCGCCCCCATGATCCAATCACTTCCCTCCATCAGTACATGGGGATTACAGGTCCCTTCCTTGACATGCGGGGATTATAATTTGAGATGAGATTTGGGTGAGGACACAGCACCAAAACCATATCAACTAGTACATAAACTTTACTTAAAAAGTTCCCTTGAGTATGAGAAGTAGAGTTTCTTGAATTCACCATGGTGATTTAAAAGACTATTTCTTACCCTTTCATGTGCATACAAATCACCTGGGGATTTTGTTAAACACAGATTCTGATTCTGCAGGTGTGGGGTGGTGCCAGGTACCAGCATCTCTCATTGCATTTTCCATAATGCCAAGTTGATCTCTGGAACTTCCCCTTCTGTAGGTTTGCGTAGTTCCCAGTTTTTTTTCAATTTACAGATTTCTGTATAAAGTGTTACCTTGGAGAATTTCACAGCAACTTTGTTTCATGTGTGTGCTATGAATTGCTATTATTGATCTCATTTTACCAATAAAACCGAGTCTTTCAAAAAGGTCAGTGAGTACTCAGAACCATTCAGCTGGCTAGAAAGACAATTACAAATTCACACTAATGGCTGTTTCTCTGATTTGAAAGCTCTTTCCACCATCTCAGCACTGCCTTAGAAAAAGTGTTTGGATACTTTATCTTGCACTATTAAACCAGTACACTGTGCATCAGCAAACGCAGGAGTTGGCAAAGTGGTGCAGTCATAACCCAGAAAGGCTGAGAAGCATCTCCCAGCTCCTGCTACGCAAGCTCCAGTTCATTTCCCTGCAAGACAAATCTGCAGTGGCGCCACCTGGCAGGGTACTGGTTTCTGGGTGTGTTCCCCCTTGCAGCCCAAGAGTAAGTTAGATGTGTGCTAGGTCTTGGTGCATTGTTCTGAGCCCACGTCCCAGTTGATGGCTGGAGGAGCAGCTGCTCTTCACTCAATACATGCATTTCTCTCTCCTGTCACTCTTCATTCTACTTCATCTCTTTCCTGGCCGCCATTTAACTACAATCTCAGTCCTTCCTTATCTCTCATCTAACTTTGATTTCACCTCCTTTTTCCTCTATTAGAGTTATATAAGAGGAGAATTTTCTATATGATTAGAAGAGTGGTAGAAAAGATATACATTATTATGTGTGGTTTCTTTTCTTCGTGAGAGAAATGCAATATGTCAGGGTTTTAAAAAACTGAGTTTGTTCTTTAATCTCCTGTTTTAAATTTTACCACCTTAGTCATTTTTTTTTTTTAGAAAATTGCCTTCATCGTCTTTGGAAGAATATTTTATGCTTGGCTGATTGACTCTTCAGCCAAACACTGCACTTCAGAGTACCATCTTCACATTGCATGCTCATAAATGTTGAAAGATGGTAACGATGGGGAAAGTATTATTTTATGATAAGCTGAAAAAGTGTGACTGGCAACTGTCAGTAGAAAAAACACTATAAATCTTAGTGAGAAAAACTGCAGTGATATTCAATGACAGCAAGGTGGTATTTCAGTGCAGAGCAGTAAACCTCAAACGCCCACACTGTAAATCTGGTGAGTATCACTTGATGTCCATAAGTAATGTAATTAAATAAACTCAGCTTACAGACAAGGTCTGTCATCACCAAAGAAGTTTTATAAAGAAATATTATGTACTACAAAAACTGTCTATTTCCTCAGCTATTTGTTCATCTGATCAGAAAGTATAATGGGCATTAAAAGTATAAAAAAATAATAAAATTCCCTGTCCAAAATATAATTTTATTAAAGTTACAAGCAACTGTATAATTTATAATTGTACACACACACACACACACACACACACACACACATATATATTGGCATGGTCTGAATATTTGTTCCCTCCAAATCTCATGTTGAAATATAATCCTCAATATTGGATGTGGGGCCTGGTGGGATGTATTTGCATCATAGGTGTAGATCATTCACGAAAGGTTTGGTGCCCTCACCACAGGAATGAGTTCACATAGCAGCTAGTTGTTTAAAAGAGCCTGGCATCTCTCTTGCTGCCTCTTCTGTCATGGGATGTGCCTGCTCTCCCTTCACATTCCACCATGACTGGAAGCTTCCTGAGGTCCTAAGCGGAAGCCAATGTTGGCAGCATGTTTCTTGTACAGCCTGAAGAATTGTGAGCCAAATAAACCTCATTTCTTTAAAAATTACTCAGTCTTAGGCATTCCTTTATAGCAATGCAAATGAATTAACACAGAAACTTGCTACCAAAAAGTGAAGTGTTGCTCTAAAGATATCTGAAGAAGTGGACATGGTTTGGAACTGGGTAACATGCAGTTTGGAGGACTTTTCAGGTCCCAGAAGAAAACAGGAAGATGAAGGAAAGTTTGTAATTTCTTAGAGACTTAAGTGTTTGTGATCAAAACGCTTTCTTTTAGTCAATTTCTCCCTTATGGAATGGCAATCTTTCCCAATGTCTGTACCATCGTTTCTCAAAAGTTATTAATATATATATTTTTTAATCCTGTGGGCTCATAAGTGAAGGAAACTTGCCTGGAGTCTCAGATGAGACTTCAGACTTTTGAGTGGAAGCTGGAATAAGTTAAGACTTTTGGTGACTATTGGGAAATGATGATTGTATTTTGTAAAATGAGAAGAACATGAGATTTGGGGTCCCAGGGACAGAATGATAAGGTGTGGTTATGTGTTCCCTCCGAATCTTATATTGAAATATGATCCCCAGTGATGGAGGTGGGCCTAGCGGGATATGTTTGGGTCATGGCAGTGAACTCTCATGAGTGGCTTGGTGCCCTCATTGTAATAATGAGTTCATGCGAGAGACAGTTGTTTAAAAGAGCCTGACATCTCTCCTGCTCCCTGTCTTGCCATGTGCTATGCCTCTCCCCCTTCACCTTCCAGCACAGCTGGAAGCTTCCCAAGGCCCTCACCACAGCAGATGCTGGTACCATGCTTCTTGTACAGCCTACATAACTATAAACCAAATAAACCTCATTTTTAAATAAATTACCCATTTCAAGTATTCTTTTATAGCAATTCAAACACACTAACACACACACACACACACACACATCTAAACATATATGTAATAGAGCAATATATATATAGTTATATAGACATAGATATGTTTTAAAATATAGGTTTGTCAATATTCAGCTATGATAATGCCAACAGATCAGGAGATGACTCACAGAAAAGATGATTAGTTACAGTTAATATAGTTATGAGTGACATATATTTTCATCAGTGAAGGATTGCATACACAATGGTGGTCCCATAAGATTTTAATACCACGTTTTTCTTGTAACTTTTGAATTAATATGTTTAGATACACATTTACTATTATGTTACAGTTTCCTGCAGCATTTAGTATAGTAATATGTTGTACATGTTGGTAGCCTGGGGCAATAAGCTATGTGCCACATGGCTTAGGTGGAGCAGACTGTACTATCTAGGTTAGTTTAAGCATACTCTATGATGTTCACACAATGACAAAATCGCCTAATGATGTATTAAAAAAAATTCCCTTTGTTAAGTGATGCATTATTGCATGATTTGCACTTACAGATCCCAAGAGGAGTGGCACATCATGTAGGGGCACCCAGGGAAGCACCGGGTTCAGTCAGGGGAGGGGGGCAAGGAGAAAGCACAGGAATAGCCCTTTATTGTGGTTTCTGAAGAAAGAAATGGCTGAGATGCGGTAAACAGGTTTAGGATATAATTTCAGCAGGCTCTTGGGTATAGGGGGCTGTCCCTAGCTGTCTGGTACTTGGCCCTGAAGTGCCTAGGGTAGGGGCTTGGTGACCTGGTGTCTGAGAGTCCAATAAAAGAGATGAGGGTGTGTAGACTCTGGATTGGCTGTTTTACACATGGAAAGGTGCTCTCAGATCAGTCTGATACTATCTCTAGGAGCTGACTACCCCTGAGAGAGGCAGTCTTTCCAGGTCAGCAGGGCCCCAAAATGTGAAAGAATTAAAAAATATAAAAAATAAAGGCATGATTAATACAGTATAGATAAATTAAACCATTTATGTAAAATGTTCTTTTATTGTATAAAACCACAATGTGTGTTCCAAAATTATACTTATAAAGCATTTTCACAAATAACTTTTCTCTTGATCAATGCAAATTCCTATAATGAAGATAGAGATGTATAATCCTCATTTTACAAATAAAGAAAAGCCATCTTTTTTAAAATGTGATTCTCCTCTTGTTCACTGTGTTAATCTGTTTTCGTGCTACTGATAACAACATATCCAAGACTGAGCAATTTACAAAAAAGAAAAAAAAAAGGTTTATTGGACTTACAGTTCCGCATGGCTGGGGAAGCCTCGCAACAATGGTGGAAAGTGAAAGGCACATCTCACATGGTGGCAGACAAGAGAAGAGAGCTTGTGCAGGGAAATTCCCATTTTTAAAACTATCAGATCTCATAAGACTTATTCACTATCATAAAAACAGCACAGGAAAGACCCGCCCTTGTGACTCAGTTACCTGCCAACAGGCTGCTCCCACTACACATGGGAATCCAAGATGAGATTTAGGTAGGGACTCAGCCAAACCATATCACAATAGTATATTCCTAATGGGTTAAATATTTAACTGTTAAAATTAAACAATAGCATAAAGAGGACAACATAGAGGGTAATTTTTTATATAATATTTGGTTGAAAGTCTTCCTAAGATAACCACTATTTTAATTATCTATTGATGTATAACATATTGCTTCCAAATTTAGCATCATAAAAGAATACGTATGCATTATCCATTTCTATAGGTCAGGAACTGGGAGAGACTTAGCTTGGTGGTTCTGACTTGTGTTCCTCAGGGTCCTCTTAAAGGCCTCCTATCACACCTCAAAGGCAGAAGCATAAAGGAAACGTGAACTTCTCAAAGTGCTACTTAGAATGCTTATGCATCTGCAGGTTTTAAAACCACAGGGCACTTAACGGACTAAAAGAAAAAAACAGCTGGTGAGGAACTGGTTAGCAGCGTAAATATACAAAAGACACTTAAAATCAATTTAAGAAAAATCATTAAATTTTTAAAAAGAGCTCCCAGGATACTAAGGGCCAATTCAGAAAAAAAGAAATTCACATTTCTACCAATCATACAGAAAAAAGTATTCAACTATGCTAGCAGTTAAAGAAATGCAAATTAGAAATTGAGATTATATGTTCAAACATCATGTAGGTAAAAATTAAAAAGAATTATAGCCTCCAGAGAAGACCAGCATGTCCACATACACTGCTAATGGGAATAAAAATTGGTATCGCTTTTCTAGAAACAAGTTACCAATAAGTATGACATGCTTTAGAAAATGTTCACAGATTTGAAAATTCTCATTCTAGGCATCTCGAATAAGAAGACATTAAATATGGATGTAAATTTAGCCACAAAGATATTTATCACATAATTATTATTACAATAAAATTTTATTTTATTATAATTAAATTATATTTTTCATAGATTATTATTTATATGAGCAAAAAATGGAAACATTGAAAATGTCAAACATTAGAGGAGTTGTAGGATATCCCTCTGCAAATGGAAAATTGTCAGTTCCTTCACCTCTTACCCCATGGTAAATAAGTAAGAGGAGAAAATGGAAGGATTCTCTTCTAAGAGAATCAGAGGGCCAGACACTACCAAAAGTCACACTGTTTTCTAAAAGTGAAAGAATAACTCAGTCTAGCTCTGGAAAAGAAAGGGGCAAAAAAGTGAGCAAACATGCAGAAAAGGAGGAGCAGAGGAAAGAGGGAGACACATGCTGAAAACAAACTGTAACACAGAAGCCTCTAAAAAATTCTTCAACCAAAAAATGGATTGAGTGATGCCTAATGCTAGTTTTAAGATTCTTTGCATTATAGCAAAGTAAACCCTTTCTTCTTGCCAAACCTTCAGTCACACATACAAATGTCTTTTGTGATTTTTATTAAGGAAAATACCTGAAATTTGTATCTGGGTCAGTGTAGTACAGACAAGGAAATTTTACGTGAGATAGTAAGAAGATTCTAAGATAAAACTAATTTAATGGAAGCCTGAACAGAGAGCCAGGATTGATGGTGAGAAAAATAATATCTCCAGCAATTTATAGAAATCCTGGTGAGGGCATTGAACTTCCTACAGTCCATTATATGGGGGATTTTGAGGCAATCTTATCTACAGCTTAGGAAATAGGGTGACCCCAATTGCTATTTCAATTGTCCAAATTGTAGCATTCTATGCAGCCCTTATCAATGAAGTTTGAAAAGAATGTGTAATGGCATAGAAGGTTGGCCAAGCTCATACTGTTTAGTGAAAAAGCAAATGCAGAATTGCATAGCTAGTACTGAAATTTAATCACATACATATTTTTATACATAAAAAAGATATATAGTGCATACGACAATGCTAATAGTAGCTATCTGTGGTGGTGAGTGCAAAAGTGATTTTTTATCTTCTTTAGTCATCTTTATTTTATACAAGAAAAATCAGTGCTTTCTTTCTGAGGCAATCAGATGCATAAACCCTTGGTAGGGTGGTCTGTGTGTTTACGTATTTTTGGTCAGGCTCCCAAGAAGCAGAATCAAATCAGGGATGCTTGTTTGAGTGATTTGTAGCACTCAGCAGAGGAGGAGAAAGGGACACAGTATAATGCAGGGAGAAAGTCTCTGCCAGAATGTTGAGGAATTGCAAGCATATGACAATGCTCCTATGTTTCCTAAAACTGATTCTTACCCCTGACTCAGGGGTTGCAGTGAGCCGAGACCACACCACTGCACTCCAGCCTGCGCAACTGAGCAAGACTCCATCTCAAAATAAATACATAAATAAAATAAATAAAATTTAAATACAAACACAGCACACTATGCTCCGTAATTCTCCTTTTTTCTGCTGTATTACTTCAAGATGAGTATCCTCACCTGGTAGATTATCCATTAACTCTTAGGATTTCCATCTCCGATAAGAGAAAGTAAGCTCCATAAAAGCAGAAACATGATTCCTTTGTTCACTGCTATGGCCCATGTGACTGGTGCTCCTAATTGTTGCTCAATTATTTTTTGAATGAATGAGTCACAGACCCAAGGAAATTCCTCTTATTCACTCCATTATCATGAAACATGTCTTCTTGAAAATGAAAGGCTACTCTCCAATTTCCTGAAAATTTTTAAATATTTATTTCAGTGCCATCACCACCATACATCTGCAGGGAATACAGAAAAGACCTTATTCCCTTTATTTCATCAGTTGTTTTTTTTTTTTTTTTTTTGAAGGATTAAGAGTAAAGCTCAAAACCTAAGCTCAAAGTGTAAGCAGAATGTGACTATCATCCCCACCCATAATTGATATTGGATGATTTTCAGCCTAAACTTGCAATATATTTTCCAAAAATTTGTTAGCTTCTAATTTAATACATCTATTTTTTTCCATTGCAGTACTTTGTAACCTAAATAATACCTTGACCCTAATTATTTTTTCTTATGGGATACAAAAGTGCTTGAGATTAGACGAGGAATAATTTCAAGATATGTTTTCTCATGCCTAACGTTCTCCTCTCCTTCCAATATGAATGGAAAGGGGAAGACAAAGATAGTCACAACAGTCTGAAGTTCTTCAGCAAATATTACTGTTAAGTAGTATTTACATCTGGTATAGTAAAATATCACTTAAAGATTTATTATTAATAGATGGTGGGCTTCAATCTATTTTTCCACTTTGTAAATGTGTGGCTTCAGTAATATCATTAAACTTCTCTGAGTCTCATTTTCTATGTTTGTAAATTGGCAACATTATAGCAGTACAACCATGGGTTTGGGCCAGGGAGGTTATCAAGATTAAATGATACAATAGATAGATAGAGGAATTCTTTAAAAAGTAGAAAGTGAAATTTTACTGTGTATAGGACTACATGTATACTTTGACTTCGAGAGGATTTACAAAGCACCTTTTCTGGATTAAAAAATACATATATATTTAATCTTAATTACTAAAAGCCTTGGTTCAGGGATGCACCAGCGCCCCAAACACAAAGCTTGGCAAAGAGAGCTTACCTATCAACTCCCTGATGTGCAAAGAACCCTCATGCAAGATACAACCCCTACAACTTAACAGGAGTCTTGGTGGCTAGACATGGCAGCTGCCTCTTGAGAATGTTCCTATCCTTGTTTTTACACTGAATTTTACTTTGGATTCGGGGGTACTTGTGCATATTCATTATGTGGGTATATTGCCTACTGGTGGGGACCGGGCTGCTACTGTACCCATTATTCAAATAGTAAACATTGTACCTGATAGGTTATTTTTCAACTCTCACACCCCACTTCCTTCTCTCCCTCTTTTTGGAGTGCCTAGTGTCTATTATTTTCATCTTTATGTCCATGTGTCCACACTGTTTTGCTCCCACTTATAAGTGAGAACAAGCAGTATTTAGTTTTCTGTTTCTGACTTATTTCACCTAACATAATGTCCTCCAGCTGCATCCTCCTGCTGAAAAAGACGTGATTGTATTGTTTTTGTGCCTGCATTGTATTTGTGGTGTGTATATAGACCACATTTTTTTCATCCAGCCAACCACTGATAGACGTGTAGGCTTCTTCTAGGGCTTTGCCATTATGAATAATGTTGTGATGAACATACAGGTGTAGATGTCTTTTTTCATATAGTAATTTATTTTCCTTTGGCTAGACACCTCGTAGTGGGATTGCTGGCTTGAACGGTAGTTCTAATTTTAGTTATTTGAGAACTCGCCCTATTTCCTTTTCATCTTATGTCTTTCTGAAACTGTTACCTCCTTCTTTACTAGAGAATCTGTTCCATCTTGCCTTCACTGTGCCCTTGTTTCATGAAGGTCTGTTTCTTCTGCTTCTTTTCCACTTGCTATTTTCTGTCTGCACATAAATAGGTTCAAATATGTCCCCTGAGATTGTCTTCCAGTCTCTGCCCACCACTCCTAAGTTATCATTGTATGCCATTTTTACTCATTGGAAATTAAACTCTGTATATCTCCTACCTCATTTTCTGTGCATTCCTCCAGCAATTGAAGTATGGTTTCATCTCTACCACATTATTAAAATGTCACTTTCCAAGATCACCAATCTCTAAATTGCCAAATCCAAGAAACGCTTTTCTGCTTATTTTACGTAATGCTTAACAGACCAGTGAGCCAGTCCTCCTCTGAAGATTTCTCTCCACTTGTTCTTGATAACAGCTCCAGTTCCTGGTTCCCATGTTAGGGCACAGTGAGAAGGTAGCTGTTTGCAAGCTGGGGAAGACAGCCCCACCAGGAACCACGTTTTCCAGAACGTTCATCTTAGACTTTCACTTCCAGAACTGTGATAGAGTAAGTTTCTGTTACTTAAGCCACCTAGTCTGTGATATTTTGTAATGGCAGCCCTAGCAGATGAATACAATGATGCAAACATACTGAGCAAAGTAAGCTATAATTTAACACTGACTCTTGCTAAATAACCATCTTGAGAACAGAAAGCATTCTAAACTGTTCTCAGTAATACTCTTAGTGGACATCTGGGGACTCCCTGGGGTGAAAGGGTTAAGTAATATTTAACCAGTATGTATGCTTAGTTCTTTTTATCATTCTGAGACTTATTAGCACTCTGAGTATCAATCCACTAAGAATGAATAATACCTTGAATGACATCAGCTTCCGCCAACATGTAAGAGGTTACTATGGTAATGGAGAAAGTTTTTCAGAGCACAAAACAAGTACCATGCTTGATATATTAGTCAGCCAGGGAAAGCAGTTGCATACAAGCTACAGCATTCATTCAATGAATAGTCATTTATACAGCACGCATGTTAGCAATTCCACTGTGTTTTTCTGAAAATCAAAACTTTGGCAGTTGTATTGAGATTTTTGGCAGATTTACAAAAGTGTTAATACTCATTTTCAGAGCCTAGCTTTTTTGTTTTTTATTCTTTATTTCTTGGAACCCACATTTTCAACAAGTTCACAGGATTTTGAACCTAAACACCAAGGTGAAAGTTCCCTACTAGGGTTCAACTCCACTTTTCGCTACATAATCAGTAGATTTTCTTTTCTGGTCATTTATACATTTTTTTCTCATTAATTATATTTGGTCAAAAAGTACAATGTTTTATTGCACAGCCATTTGTTTCTACATATTTTCTTAAGATTTTAAATGTACACAATTATTGGCTCCCACTAAATATTAAGTTGCTTGTAACTACTCTTTTTCAAAAACTACTGTAAAACAAAATAACAAAAGACTATTAAAAGTAAAATGACCAATCTGGTCTCATATGGTGAGATGTAGACTTTATTTCAATATGGAGAAGAGGATCAATTACTTCTCTGTGAGCAAATTACTCGAAAAGAAAAATAATTGCTGGGAACCAGAACCAGAACCAAAATAGGTTCTCTAAAACCAAGGTAAACCAAACTGGCAATAGTTCCTTTCTTCATAATGTGATGTGGATAGTGCAGACCAAAACCATACAGTGTATCTTTATTTTGGCAAGATATTTTTTCAGCAAAGCGTTTAATTCTCTCATATGAGTTTTATGCACGAAAGTCCTAGTTTAAAAGCAAGTTCTGGCTCTGTGATGCTTGCAGCAGGTTAAATCCATGTTTTGCAGAGTCCAGGCCACACATCGGGTCTCTAGTAAGAAGACCAGAGTACTGATAATGCCAACAATATTGGCAGTAATACCTGGTGATACCTGATGGGTGGCAACAGACAGGGAGATATGCAGAACCTGAGCAGGACCTGCTCGAAGGTTTTCTGATTCCTCTAGAAGGCTCTGATGTCTGGAGGAAGTCACTCTATTCCCATTCTATCTCATTGTTGTGGACTCTGTGATTACTCGAAACTTGGGAGAATGCAGACTCTTCTATTTTTCCACCACACTCTAGCAATGGTTTGGTGAAGGAAAGGAAACCAGAAAACCACAAATCAATGGTTCTGCATGGTTTTAGAAGTATCTCTATTAATAGGGATATTCTGGATTAGAAGAGAGGATTGCGCATCATATTTTCTTTAGAAATTTATTCAGTTTGCAGCCGGGCATGGTGGCTTATGCCTGTTATCTCAGTGCTTTGGGAGGCTGAGGTGGGCAGATCACCTGAGGTCAGGAGTTCAAGACCAGCCTAGCCAACATGGTGAAACTCCATCTCTACTAAAAATACAAAAATAAACCAGGCATAGTGGTGCACACCTGTAATCCCAGCTACTCAGGAGGCTGAGACAGGAGAATCGCTTGAACCTGGGAGGTGGAGGTTGCAGTGAGCTGAGATTGCGCCACTGCACTCCAGCCTGGGCAATAGAGCAAAACTTCTCATCAAAAAAAAAAAAATATTCAATTTGCAATTAACCAATTGAAATATTTTTGTGAGGAATGAGGAAAGGTCATAATCTTTACACTTTAGTTACACACACACACACACACACACATAGAGTATGTTTAATGTAAGAACTCATACAATTATATATTTGGAGTTATCCATTTTTAAAAAATCGAAATGTAATGCTCTTCTAAAGTTAAGATCAACTTGCTGGATTAGTCAGGCCCCATCTTCCCTCCTGATAATATACTAAAATTCAATTTAGTTTTATACTTAGTGATCATTTAATTTTAATGTGTAACAATTTAAAAGAGCTTCAGTGACCCACTTACAATGATTCCAGTCTCACAATGAGCTTCATTATTTCACATTTGTATACAAACATAATTTGGGGGCGTGTGCAATTTGTTTTACTTGATGATGAAAACAAATTCAGTTCAGTAATATTTTAAAGAGATAATCAATAATGTATGATAAAGACCTGTCATATGTGTGTGTGTGTGTATATATATATATATACATATATATATATCTGTGTGTGTGTGCGCGCATGCACGCACGCGTGTGTGTCTGTGTGTGTGTGTATTTTACCTTTCAAAACATTTAACTATATTCAGCTTAGAGTGAAAATAAGTAGTACTGCCTTTGAGCAAAGGCAAACCACGAAGCCTAGTTTCAGTTCAAGGACCGATGGGAACAGCTCAAACTTGGCTAGTGTTACTTCCACTTGGTATCATAATCAAATGTGTCAATTCACGGTGCAAATTCATGAGATCTCAAATATATGGTGCCATGTGTGGGCTTCCCCGTGCCTCCCTCCTTCCTGACAAATTCCTTCCTGATGCACTGGGAAAACCCCAGTCCTGGGTGAGGCAGGTACTGCAGGTGCCACTACTTTTTAGCCAGGGGCATTTGGGACAGATGGCAGTTAGTCTAGCACCCACTGCCTTCCTGCTCGCCACATTGGCACAACCTGGTTACTTCTGTGTTTCCTTTCTTACTGCATCTTCTGTACTTCTTTCATTGTCAGAGAAAAGAGTCTGGGTATGGCCTGTGACAGGCATAACACTCAAGAGAAATACTTCAAACCACTATTAATTTTAAAACTGAGAAATAAGTTAAACTACTAGTCATGAAGTTGTTGGAATATATCTAAAAGGCACACACTGCACAGAATAAATTGAGAGGCACAGGAAAAGCATTGCATGAGATTTCCAACTTTCTTTGGGAAGAAGAGTAAGGTAGCACAAGGGTTCAATAAGTGTCATAATGCTCTTGAAATCGTTTAAGCAGATAAATATCCCAAATTAACACATATTTTAAAGTGTTTGTAAGTGCGTGCCTTTGGCTGCAGGGTACTGGTTATGGACATGCTCTGTGGCTCCATAGTTATGCTACCAAAGGTCGGTGTGTTCTGGTGCAAGTGGCTTAAATCATCTGTGCCTCAGTTTGCTCATCTGTAAAATGGGCAAAATAATAGCAACTTAATAGCTTGTAAATTTGTTAAAAGAGTCAAATGAATTAAAAAATGTAAAGCCCTCAGAGAATGCCTGTGAAAGTTAAACATGGAAACTAGTATTATATTATGATTATTGCAGGATTCCTAGACACTACAAAATGATCTTTTAACATTTATAAATTCACGCTGAATTCCACTGCTGTTTATCCAGTACTGAACATATTGTGATTTTCATTGGGACAGTTTCACCTTTCTTAGCTCTTTCTTTTTGAAATACACATTAAGTGAAGACAATCCACTTTGTTTCCTCACTGTGAGTTCTGGCTGCTGTCACATCTAGTGGGAAAAGAGGTAAAATGACTGAGTAGTTTCAGGTTTGAGAACGTTCTGAGGCAAGAGAATGGAACCCACAAGTGAGATGGGACATCCTAAAAGCAAATGCTAAGAACAGGTCCTAAAGATAGTTCAGCTCGTGTGCTCTTTGATCATCTAGTCAGCTCTCAAGATCAATAGTGGCTTCCTAAAGCATTAAATAATGTCAATGGTAACGATAATAACTGTAGCAGGAGCAACGTTGCCACGTAACTGGCATAGTTCTAACGACACCAACAAATGTACTCTACATGTAATCAAAATATTAGACTGGTGCAAAAGTATTTGCGGTTTTTTTCCATTGAAAGTAATATTAGTAGGCACTTTTGCTAATTCTCATCTTATAATGAAACTTACATAGAAGAAACTTGTCAAAGGTCACACAACTTCCAGCTGGAGGAATGTGACCTGAAGTTCATATCCTTCAACAATAAATACCACAAACTCACTCCCAGTAAGTACTTGGAATTGAGAGACATGGCAGGAATTTTAATCAAAATCCTAGGGTCACTGATGTAGAAAGAAATCTCATGACACAGAGCTCCTGTGGACACACTGCTTAGCCTTCTAACTAAAGTAAAATTTGAAGGTACGTTTAAACCGTATTTAGAAGCAACAGTTTCACTGTCATGCCTTAGTACTTGTTTCATAAAAAGAAAAGAATCAGAGTTTAGAATAGACTTTATGTTTAAAAATAATGTAATCGCATATCTCTGCTTCCTTTGTTGTTATCACTTCTAAAATATATTATAGGAAGTATTACTACATTCAGTAGTGTAAGAGAAGCTGTCCATTTTGGATCATAAACAATCCCCTAGCACTTAATTGTAAATCTCACTTAGAGAAAAATGCAAGGTCTTTTGTCTGAGATTACTTTTGTCATGGAAAAAAAATGAAATAAGGTTATAACTGTCCAATCACATACTTCAAAACCAGTGTTTTCTTGTTGTTAAAGATAACCCAGTTATACATGCAGTTATCTGAGCAGACTCTAAATATTGCTCACTGCATAAACCAATTATTCATTCACGTCTTCATTCATTGAACAGATACATAATGAGGGAGAGAGAGTGAGCAAGTGAGCAGAAGGGTGTGAGAAAGCAAGAAAAAGCAAGAAGGCGGGGGGGGGAGAAAGAGAGAGAGAAAGAAAGAGAGAGAGGGAGAGAAAGAAGGAAAGAGAGGGATGGAGGGAGGGAGGAAGGGAGGGAGGGAGGAAAGAAAGAGAGAGAGCAAGCAAGAGCGAGAGAAAGAAAGAAAAAGAGAGAAAGAAAGAAAGAGAAAGAGGGAGGGAGAGAGGGAGGGAGGAAAGAAGGAAGGAAGGAAAAAGAAGGAAGGGAGAAAGAGAAAGAGAGCAATAAAGGATGGGAGGAATGGAGAGTGAGTGAAAAAGAGAAAGAACAAAATAGTGAAAGAAAGAAGGCTGTGCTGAACATTATCAACACAGACCTGCTGTGGATCGGTTGGTTGGGGAAGGCCAGCTCTATTTGCAATTGGATTATGAAATAAATCTTACATTTCTAATGGGAAAGATAAATTTCATTTTCATGGTCTACTTTTGATCTATAGAAATAGTTTTCAAAACATCAGTAATTCCCACATAGTCTCCAAAAGCAGGATCAAAACACACTTTAAAATAGGTCTTTGTTTTGCCTTTTTCTGCTCAGAATGCTTCATTAAAAGATATCTAAAAGAAACCCCATCCACCCACTTAAATCCTAAAGAAGCACTGCCTTACTCTCTGTTGGTTATGTGTTGTGCATAGTATTCATGAGAACAGCTTTGATTCAACATTAACTACTTTTCTGCTTTTATTTGAATAAAAGATTTAAAAACCCTAACCTAGGCCCATAGTTATAACCTTACCTGTCAATAATTTGGGTCCCTGCATTAGTTGGTTTCCATTGCTATAAATACCAGAGGCTGGGGAATTTGTAAAGAAAAGAAATTTATTGGGCTTACAGTTCAGCAAGCTGTACAAGAATCAGGGTGCTGGCATCTGCTTCTAGTGAGGGCCTCAGGAAGCTTCCAATCACGGTAAAAGGGGAAGGTGGGTTATATGGTTTGGCTCTGTCCCCACCCAAATCTAATCTTGAATTCCCACATGTTGTGGGAAGAACCCAGTGGGAGGTAACTGAATCATGGAGCAG
This sequence comes from Cacajao melanocephalus, assembly GCA_963573385.1. Lineage (NCBI taxonomy): Eukaryota > Metazoa > Chordata > Mammalia > Primates > Pitheciidae > Cacajao > Cacajao melanocephalus. Next base: position 20,090 of record CAUYLG010044492.1, on the reverse strand, counting down.
GTCTTTCCTGTGCGGTTCTCATGATAGTAAGTCTCACGAGAGCTGATGGTTATCATAAAGGGAAGTTTTCCTACACAAGCACTCTTTGCCTGCTGCCATCCATGTAAGACGTGACTTGCTCCTCCTTGCCTTCCACCATGATTGTGAGGCTTCCCCAGCCACATGGAACTGTACATTCAACTAAGCCTCTTTCCTTTGTAAATTGCCCAGTCTTGAGTATGTCTTTATTGGCAGGGTGAAAACAGACTAATACAGGGGGCATAGCTCATGGTGAGAAGGAGCAAGAGAGAAGGAAGGAGGTGCAAGTCTCTTTTAAACAACCAGATCTCATGTGAACTAATAGAGTGAGAACTCATGCATTATTGCAAGGACAGCAACAAGCCCTTCCTGAAGGATCCACCCCCATGATCCAAACACCTCCCATGAAGACCCCACCTTCAATACTGGGGATCACAATTCAACATGAGATTTGGAGGGGACAAATATCCAAGCCATATGAATGTCTGAATACTTTCTATGAACATATTAGAGAAGCTTGTCCAGCTAGTGACAAAGGAGGACAGCAACTCTGTCTTTCCTGCTTCTAAGCATGTGCACCTGCTTTGTCTTATAAAACATGAGTCCAGAAATGGTCTGTTTATTTGGCATACTTTCTGTTAACAATTAAATGTGTGTGCTAAGGAATAATTTTGGAAGTTAAAACATTTGATCACTGCTTGAGATCCAGAAAATTCAAAAATTTTATGTTCTGGAACAAAAGTAGCACCAGGCTGCTTTTCAGATACTTTCATATGGTGAGTTGTATGCCCAGGCCGCTTCCTAAATTGGGATTCTTCATCTCCTATGTTGTACACAAATGTTTATCATTTCTTTCTCTATTATTATAAAGGCAATGCATGCATTATATGGAGAATTTGAAGGAAAAAAGATTAAAAATATAAGTTATCTGTATCTCCACCACCCAGAAATCATCATTATAAACATTTTGGCATATATTTTGCAAATGATTCTCTTACAAAATTAAAGACATATTGCTCCTACTATAGGTATTTTTTACACTATAAAATATAATCATAAGAAGTGTCCTGTGTCTTTAAATATTCTCCAAGAAAATAACTTTTAATGGTTTAATATTTTTACAGTAAAAAAAACTGGCTGTAGAATATTCCATCACATAAATGTACCAAAACTCATATTTAATCACTGCTCCATTATTTGACATTTTTGCTGTTTTCAAGTTTTGTAAATAGAACTGGGATTGACGTCATTACACATAAAGCTTTATGTGTATCACTAGTGATCTCCTTAGGATAAACCAGAAGTTTGATTAGTGAGTTAAAACACATGAAAGTTTTAAATGCATTTTATATGTCTAGCCAAAATTTTTTATAAAGGTTTTCTCAAGTCACACTCCCACTGGCATAGACTAAAAATGTTTACCATTATCTCTTTCATAGGAACTGGTTTTACTGTGATGAAATTTGGAACACATATAGTCTTTGTAGTAGGAGAGGAAGATACATATATTTGGCCACATGGCAGTAATTTAAGATGTGGGTAAGGCAGTACTCAGACCAAATACACGAAACTAAGTATTTATGTCACAAAACAAGAATGAATTAAATTAAACAAAGGTGTATCCTGGGAATTTAGTGAAAGCATGTCAAACTAAAACAAAGGAGGTAAGATAAGAAGCAATGATATAAAACCAAAATAAAGCAAAAATTAACTCTCTGACCACACTGATAGATTGCCTCTTGTCTACCCTAGTGGTGTCACCATCATGTGCTACAGTCTTTTCCCAGCGGGCACAGTGACTGGTGCCTGTAATCCCAGCACTTTGGGAGGCCAAGGTGGGTGGATCTCCTGAAGTCAGCAGCCTGACCAACACAGTGAAACCCCGTCTCTACTAAAAATACAAAAATTAGATGGGCGTTGTGGCAGATGCCTGTAGTCCCAGCTACTCCCGTGGTTGACGCATGAGAATTGCTTGAACCCAAGAGGTAGAGGTTGTAGTGAACCAAGATCGTGCCATTGCACTGTAGTCTGGGGAACAGAGTGAGACTCCATTTCAAATTAAATAAATAATAAAGTCTTATCTCCAATGCAGAAAGAATATGATAGCTACATTTTCCAGGATTCTCTTCTAAATATGATTTGAGATTTTAGAGCTTATCAGTAAGAGGATCTCACTCTAGATTTGAAAGGAAGGAGGGAGTTTAGGGGCGGGGAGGAGACAGGAGGGGAGAGGAAGTTTTCTACTGTCAGTTGGCGGCCGTACCGTAGCAAAGTAAGGTCTGAATAAACATGAAGATAGCATAAAAAACGAAACAACACATCAAATTTTGAATTTCTTACAAAACAAAATAGAACCCAACACACATTAAAAAAATAACAGCCTACAAAAAAACAGATTTATTATAGTAATGCAATTATAGTTAAAGAGTAGGTAAACTATAAACTTAAATAAAACAACATTTTCATTGCATTTGATTCAAATAACATTTGAAAAATCCCAACACCCTTCCTGATTACAGAAAAAAAATTGTATAAAATAGGAACAGTTAAATATTTATTTACTTGATTAAAAAAAAACACAAGTAAAATGAAGTCATGCATCACACTTAGAGGAGAAATGCTGAGTGGTTCTGTGTAAGCCAGATCAAGGTAGTAAGGCTCATTGCTAGCATCAGCACTTAGAAATCTTTTCAAGAGGGCTAGCTAGAGCAAATAGACAAAAAAAAAAAAAAAAAAAAATGAAAGAAAGAAAAAGAAAGAAATTGTAAAATGAGAAAGGATATGGAAAAATTATCCTTTGCATGTGAAATAATTCTGTACCTAAATCCAATGAAATGAAATACAATAAAAAAAAATAAATACAAGTCAGAAAGAGATTGGTTCCATTAATACAGCCAAATAGAAATACTTCTCTTTTTATCTTTAATTAAAAGAAAACACCAGATGTATGATAATGTCCCCAAAAAGGGAAGTTATAATATCTTGATCGTATGTCAAAGACACATCTATACCCTCATGTTTACTGCAGTGCTATTCACAAGAGCCAAGATGTGGAATCCATGCTAAGTGTTCATTATACGAATAGATAATGAAAATGTGACATAGATCCACAGTAGAACACTAGTCAACTACAGGAAAGGAGATCCTGCCGTGTATTATCAACATGGATGAACATGAACGTGGAGGATGTTAAGTGAAATAAGTGCTAACCAGAGGGTAGTATGGTTTGGAGAAGATGTAGTTGAAGGAGTTGTTGGTCAAAGAATAAGTAAGCACAGTTAGAGAGGAAGAGTATGTTCAAGAGATCTATTTTACAACATAGTGAGTAGTTAATGACAATAGATTGTATCCACAATAAATGCTAGGAGTAGACATTAAGTGTTCTTGTTACAAAAAATAACTATGTGAGGTAATGGATATGTTAGATGTAAACCATTTGAAGTCTATATGCTTCAAAACATTATGCTGTACATGATAAATATGTATATTTTTACTTTTTTATTGATACGTAATAATTTACATATATTTGGTTACACATGATACCTTAACAAATGTATACAATGTATAATGAGCAAATCAGGGTAATTGGGATGTCCTTCATCTCAAACTCTTATCTTTTCTTTATGTTAGAAGCATTCAAGCTTTTTTCTACTAGCTACTTTGAACTATGCCATAAATTATTGTTAACTTTAACAGTAGTTATAGTTAGGTAACTATTCATCCAACTGAACTATCTAACACTAGATCCTAACCCTTCTAACTGTATTATTTTACTCATTAACCAACCTCTCCTCACCCCTGCCCCACTTTCCCAGTTCCTCGTCTCTAGTAACCACTAAACTACTATCTACACCATGAGATTCACCTTTTTAGCTCCCATATATGAGTGAGAAGGCGCCATATTTGTCTTTCTGTGCCTGGCTTCTTTCACTTAACATCATAACCTTCAGTTCCATCCACATTGCTGCAAATGACAGGATTTCCTTCTTTTTATGGCTGAATAATTTTCCATTGTTTATATATACCACATTTATTTATCCTTTTGTCTGTTGATAAACACATGCAATTTTAGACATCTATTTTATAAATTGAAAAAAAATTGATAAATTTAACTATACTTACTCATGTAGAGTAAAAGATGAAAAGGACAAAAATAAATACTGGCAGCTAATGTAAGAGAAAATGGCACTTTTTTTGGGGGGGGAGATGGGATCTTACTCTCAGCCAGGCTGGAGTGCAGTGGTGTGATCTCGGATCACTGCAACTTCTGCCTCCCAGGCTCAAGTGATCCTCTTATCTCAGCCTCCTGAGTAGCTGGGACTACAGGCACACACCACCACACCCAGCTAAGTTTTTTTGTGTTTTTGGTACAGACAGGTTCTCACCATGTTGCCCAGTCTGGCCTTGAACTCCTGGGCTCAAGCAATCTACCTGCCATGGCCTTCCAAAGTGCTGGGATTATAGGCGTGAGTCTTTTGCCAGGCATGGCACTCTTAAAATTTAAAAAAAGTAATTACAAATTGTGTGTATATGCATTTTTATATATACACAGTACAATGTAAACTAGCAAAGCACATGACCAAATAACACATAGAAAAATAAATTAAAATTCTAATTAATATGTTAAAAAGGTGCCTCTGATATAAATGACCCCCTCTTTCTTACTTTTATCTAATTCCTTGTCACCCCACAAAATCGGGCTCACATGTCACCTCTTCCAGAAGTTCTGCCACTCTCCTCCTCACTCCCTCTCACACAGTGTGAGCTGCATGGACCTCCTAGCAGCTCTACCAGCCCCAGGACAGCCCACCGTTTCACAGCACAATAAAGGCCTGTTAAGTCAACTTTCCCCTCCATCTACTCACACTTCCTGAGAACTCAGTGTGAATCTTACTTGCTTTGTGTTCTAAGTCCTACTTGCAGTTCCTGGCAAATAGTAAGCACAATATAAATGTTAATTAAATGAATAAATGAATGAACAAATGGTATTTGGATTCATTTGCCATGGTCTATATTCAGTATTAATGAAGACATTATGCAATCATAGAAGTATGTGTTGACCTTTAAATAATCATAATCTTGTAAGGTCTTATATTTAATTGTTTAATGATATGTGAATTATATAATGTGAATTATAATAATGTCATGTAACACATTTCTCTGACATTTTAGTAGGTTATTGAAATATAAATGTACCTTGATTTTTCCAGCTTCCCTAAATCTGCTTATTATTCTTCTGCCTGGAATCCTTTCACTATTCAAAATCCCCCTTTTCCCTGCAAGAAATCCCAAAGCCCCACCTCTTCTCAGATGCCCACCCTCATTTCTATCTAGTTCATAGGTTTTGAAACAATTACATTTTTTTCATTAAATTCTTTTCCACGTATGTGACAGCAACCTCTATTGATTTATAAGTTCCTTAAAAGCAAAGTGTATATTGCTTTCATTTTTATATCACTCCAGAATCTGGTAGAAATTTTTGCAGGGAGGAGATACTTAATCTTTTTAAAATTAAAGATTGGGACTTCCAAAGTCAGATCAAGTTAATAGAAGATTCTTAATTACAACAGTGATTTCCAGTGCAATGTTTTGGGAATTATGTTAAGCTTTTTACATGCATTAACTTATTTAATTCTTAAAATAACCATCTGCATGAGTATAATTAATACCACTGTTTTTTAGACTGCCATATGAGAATTAGAAAGAAAAGTAACTTATCAAAATAGATACAATTGATAGTGTGATCTTAACTACTATGCTATCTACTTACGGAAGTTATACATTGGCAATAGATTTTTCCCTAATTCCATTAATCCTTTTTCTTTTTTAAAAACAAGAAAATAAAACATACTTGCCTTTAGGTAATTCAGTTCAGTTTATTTACCCAAGTATAAAAAGATGTTTGTAAGAATCATGGGTTAATTTGACTGAATTTACATACATACAAAAAGAGAGAAAATGAATCTCTGAATAAAATTTTTTTAAGCAATCCAAAATACACAATGGGGCTGACATGGATTATTACACCACTGAATAGTTGCAACCAAGGTGCTTATTCTCCTTCAAGGATGGATGTGGTTTCAGTTCTAGTGGGGAGCAGGCATTACCTTTGCTCTCCCTTCACAGATAATTAGTCAGCTTAGCCTCTTTGCAAGTACAAAAGACCCATCTGCGATTCCAGGGCCCTGTCACTCTCTATCTCATTTGAGCTAATTGTGGTATCTGCAGACAGACAATAAAGGGCTCCCTCCTTTCCAGGAGACCCATTTAGTGCGGTGTTGTCATGGCAGTGGTCTTTTCTTGGTTCCAGAGAAGTGGCTGTCCTCATTCTCCTAGGGTGGCAAGGACCTGTTTCTTATCAGTGCCTTGAATGATTCAAAGACAGTATGGGATAAGTCAGTGATGGAGACCCCTGGAAGCTGTGGCAATGTCTTTTCTGCCCACTGCCCCATCCCACTTGCCCAGTAAAAGCCCTTGCTCCTCCCCGTGTGATATGCAGCTGAGTTCAACCTTCGGGGAGGACTGTGTGGCAAAGAGGAAGTCGGCGCAAAACAGTAGATTATCAAAACTTTCAGGAGGACATTTCAGCTAAAACGATATACCCTAGGCTTTGCTGAAAAAAGAATGAACACCTTAGGTCCTGTATTAGTCTGTTCTCACATTGCTATAAACAATTACTAGAGGCTGAGTAATTTATAAAAAAAGAGGTTTAACTGACTCACAGTTCTGTAGGCTGTACAGGAAGCATGGCTGGGAGGCCTCAGGAACGTAAAATGAAAGCAGAAGACAAGGAAGAAGCAGACACTTCCTACCATGGTGGAGCAGGAGAGAGTGAGTGCAAAGGGGGAAGTGCCACACACGTTTAAACAATCCGATCCTGTGAGTACTCTATCACAGGAACAAGGGGGAAACCCACCCCCAGGATCCAATCACCTCCCACCAGGTCCCTCCCACAACACTGAGGATTATAGTTCAACATGAGATTTGGGTGGGGACACAGAGTCAAACCATATCAGGTTTCTACACCTGTTATCTGTTTTGTTGGGAAATCTCAAAGTATCCTATTCATTGACAGTGTAAATGAAAACGCCTCTTCATTCTGGGAGCTGATAAGAGAAGGAAGACAGAGTCTCCCAGGGTGGAGGGGAGAAAGAAGAAAGCCTGCTGTCTCCCAGGGTGGGGGGGTATACCGGTTGCTTTAACAGCCCAATTCCCTACCCTTTTCTATATAACTTTGTAGGGTCCTCCCACTCTCACTCTTGCCTTGGCCACGTGTCTTGGCTGATGGTGTTTAGCAAAGTGGTGCAAACAGAGGTTTGAAAAGCACAGTGTGTTGAATCTTCCTCACTTCTGCTATCACCATGGCAGGCTACGTGCCCAGGCTAGATTGCTGGAGAATAAGGGACATGTGGAGTCAATCCAAATAAGGCCACCTTGGATCAGCCACAGATGTGAGCAAGACAAGCTGAGGTCAGAAGTACCACCAGCTGCAACCAGTCTAAACCACCAACCTACAGGCTCATGAGCTAAATGTGTACTAATTAAAGTCATTAAGTTTCAGAGTCGATTATTACTCAGCAATTATTGTGGCATAGATAAATGATACAGCTAAGAATGCCTTTAGTGCAAAGATTTTTCTCTCATCAATTTATCTCAAGTTCAGCATAATTTCTCAGTAAATTATTTTTCATGGAAATTGTGAATCTCCTTTTACATCTCACTAGATTGGAAACTCTTTAAAGACACAGACTTTATCCAAGTCACCACTGAAGCCTAAGTGGCTGTCATTTATTATCTGTTTAATAGATTTTTGGTAAATAAATGAATTTATGAGTGAATGAAAAAAAAGGATATTCTTTGCAAGCTGGAAACAGGAAGAAAAACGTCTGCTCTCAAGGTGCAGGAATAACAACAGTTTTAGTTCTCCTTAAGTTGTAGGTCAAGTAGCAGGAAATTGCCTGCCCCTTTCTTAGCCTTTGAAACAGAGGAGACCCTTCCCTATTGTGCTGCAAATGTCCCAGGGTCACTTGGAAGTCAGTGCCAGAGGCTGTTAACCAACCCTCTTCAAGTCGCAGGCTACTCTCCTATTTAACAGTAACCCGCCCCCCTCCTGCACTTCGCAGTCCCGTGGCTCTCTATTCCAACTCTCTCTCTTGGTTTCCGCTTCTCTGTGTCCTTAGATCTGTTTTTCTCCATATGTACCTTTTTATTTTGACAGTTGGTTTGGACATTGTCTCTGAGGAACTGACTTTGGTTTTGCTTTCCTTTTACCCTGCCTTTACTGGTCCTGCCATCAATATAAGAAACAGTCCTATCAGTGATGTTTCCAAACCTTCTGCTGAAGCCTGAAGAGTCTAAAAGATTATTAACAAATGGAAGCTGATAGGAGAGGGAATGGACAGCAGAATTAACAACACATCCAGGACAGGGCCATGGCTATAGGAAGGAAGAGGTACACCAAGACTCAAGTCCAAAGGCGGGGGGTAGGTTGAGACAGGAACATGACCAGGTGGACAAGCCTTGGCACAAGGTATCAGCCAGATGGGAGGGTGTGCCCGTCGGAGGATTCTGAATGTCAGCCTTTGAGTGGATCCAGGTGCACCACAAGGTGGAGAAAAGGTGGTTATGGCAGCTTAGATGAAATATTTGAGGGTGCCATGGACGCAGAGGCTTCACAATGGTCTATCAGTAAAGTGTAGTTTTCCTTTGACAAGGGGATAGTAAATTGAGATCGTAAAAATTTGCATTGACTCTTCCTAGATCAGTTTTTATTCGTATAGCTAGTGAGAAACTTTAAAAGGACTGTTCTGTAAATGAATTGCACATGTACCTTCAAATGGTGATACCTTTAGCCCTCTGGGTAGCCTGATGGAGGTGTCCAGAAGAAGCCAACAATTTAGTCACATCTAGGTTGAGAAGACTTGGCATGGGCCCCTCTCTTTGGTCAAATGGAATACCAAGAACTGAGTGCAGCTAGGGAGCAACTCTTTTCTTTTCTTTTCTTTTCTTTTCTTTTTTTCTTTTCTTTTCTTCTTGAGACAGAGTTTCGCTGTTAGGGAGGAATTCTTACTCCCCACTCCACTTCATCTATTTCAGTAGTGGACCATAGAGAACACTGCTGCATTTTGCCGATAAACAACTATGAGACTGCCAGACGTTTGTATTCCTGGTGTTCAAGGTGTGAAACGGGAAGTCCAAAGAGTTTTGAAGACAAGAGGGAGATGAAGAGGGGGCTGTGGTCTTTAAATCAGACACTGCTGCTGATTTACAGGTAATGAGCTCATTTAGTCATATCCAAGCTAGGTTGTGCTTCCAATAAATACATGCTTCATCATTATTTCAAAGTACTTTATTTGAAAGTTTTCTTGAATTTTAAATACATTCTCATTTCTACAATATAATTTTAACACTTGGACATTTTGAAATGGCTATATTCATCATTCAATTTGAGCATTAATTCATCCACCTCCCCACATTGAAGCAAATGCCACACACCATGTCATTTCATTTCTCAGAACCTCACTATCTTCTTAATGTTCCAAATACAATTATTTCTTATAAATCCATGTGAGAATAATGATGAGTAGCAATAAGGAGCAAAGTGGAAGATGTGAGGTGAATCATGTTACCTGTACATTTCTTTATTTTTTTTTGAGACGGTGAATCATGTTATGCGTATACTTTTTTTTCTTTTTTTTTAGATGGAGTCTGGGTCTGTCACCCAGGCTAGAGTCCAGTGGTGTGATCTCGGCTCACTGCAATCTCTGCCTCCTGGGTTCAGGTGGTTTTTCTGCCTCAGCCTCCTGAGTAGCTGGGATCACAGGTGCATGCCACCATGCTGGTTAATTTTTGTATTTTTAGCAGAGACGGGTTTTCATCATGTTGGTCAGGCTGGTCTCAAACTCATGACTTCGTGATCCGCCTGCCTCAGCCTCCCAAAGTGCTGGGATTATAGGCGTGAGCCACTGCTCCCGGCCTGTGTACATTTTCTATATGAAAAACGTGCACACAGAGGATACATTTTTACCCATACTGTCCTTAGAGATAACCAAAACACTCCAGAATGTGCTTATCTTAAATCTTATTCGTTCATTATGAACAAAGCAGTTAATAAGGTTTTATGCTTGGCCCTACCTGACTTGATTAACTATGTTAAAAGATTTACCGGCGAAACTGTTTAACATAAAGTCAAGACCATAAAACAAAGAAAAAAATATTCAAAAAGCTTCCCTTTGGAAAGAGCAACATACTGCGGTTGCCAGAGGCCTGTACAATGGGTTAGAGCCACAGACTCCAGTCCCAGCTCATCAAGAATGAGGCCCTCGACCCCACTACCTCATCTCTATGGCAATATAGATCAGGTTGCTAGGGCTACCACAGCAAAGTGCCACAAACCAGGGGGCTTAAACAACTGAAATTTATGGTCTCACAGTTCTGGAGGCTGGAACCTGAGATCGAGATGCCGACAGCGTTTGTTTCTCTGAGGCCTCTTCCTTTGGCTTGCAGATGGCTGCTTTCTTGGTGGGTCCTCACCTGGTCTTTCTCTGTGTACGTCTGTCTCCTGATCTCCTCTTATTAAAAGGAAACCGGTCATATTGGATCAGAGCCCACTATATGAGCTCATCTTAACTTTATTATCTTTCTAAAGATACTATGGAGATCCTATTTCCAAATACAGTTCAGTCACATTCTGAGGTACTGGGGGTTAGGGCTTCACTATATGAATTGGGGGAACCCAATTTAGTTTATAACAATGTCTGAGATGAATTAATTTCTTTGAGAATTAAATTAGATAGTGTTTGCAAAAGCTGTTGATAAATTATTATACACTATATGGTATAACTTTATTGTTGATCATAATGCGTCTATCAATTCACCAGAATTTCATCATGTCAACAAAATATATTCAGTGCTGAGCTAGCTGGTCTTGGAATCTGTGTATTCTAGAAATTCATCATCTTAAAAAGGAAGCAACACATATATTAAATAAATGGCATATAAACCCAGATTTGAAACAAGTACAATATTTGGTAATTCAGTCAAAAGAAGGGAGCCCCAACTAAGGTAGGCAAGATGACATCAGAACAGTGCCTTAAAGGAGAATTAAATTTTTATACCAGGGAAATGAAGAAGTGGGAACATTATATCACAAAGAGTAGTCCTTCCTTATCCGTGATTTCCCTTGCTGGGGTGTCAGTAACCCATGGTTGAGTACAATAAGATATTTAGAAAGAGAGAGAGAGAGAGACCACAGTCAAGTAACTTTTGCCACAGTCTACTGTTACAGTTGTTCTATTTTATCATTAGCTGTTGTCATTCATTTCTTCCCGTCCCTACTTTACAAATTAAACATCATTGTAAGTATGTATGCATAGGAAAAATAGAGTACACATAGGACTCAGTACTATCTGAAGTTCCAGGCATCTACTGTCAATCTTGGAAGTTATCCTCTGTGGAGAAGGGGGACGACCGTACTGTCTTCCTGGTATAGAATGAAGCCAGGCTAGACCCTAGATTCTGCCAAAAAGTGGTAGAAAATAAGGTTAAACAGGGCCAGATTTTAAAAAGACCTTAAAATCCTGACAGATGACTTTTAATATAATGAAGAAAATTATATGTAAGTCATATATCTAATTATCTCTATGTCAATTTGTTTATTCTTGATTTATATACTTTCTAATAATAAAAATAACCATCCTTAATAAGGAACATAAAATAAAAGTGTTGGTTGTGGTATTTATATGTGGCTATGATGTTACTCTCTTTAGTTTCTGTTTATAATCATTTTGAGCCCAGTGTATTAGTGAGCTACTGATATGTAACAAATTAGCCCTGTTACTGAGGAGTTTAAAACAACCAACATTTATTATCTTACAGATTATCTGAGGGCTGGAAATCGCTCAGGAGGCTGCAGTTATCTCATGGCTCAACTGGGCTGAAGGATTTGCTTGTAAACTCCTAACATGGTGTGAGGAGGCTTTTGTTCCTCTCCTGCTTTGCCTGGAGATCTCTGTTCTTGCTGTGGGAGCCTCACCAGAGTCTTCCAGAGTGTGCAGCAAGATGGTCACCGGCTTCCACAGCAAGTAAGGTGAGAGAGAGAGGAAGTACACTCTGCCATGTACCACCTAGTCTCTGAGTCACACTCACCTGTGTCTTATTCTAGTATTAGGAAGACATCAATAAATCTAGCCCACACTCAGCAGGAGGATGTGGATCACAGAAAAGTGTTCTGAAGACCAGCTGGAGCTCATCTTGGATAGTGAATGCCACAGTGCTGTAGTTTGAACGTTTGTTTCACCTAAAACTCATGCTGAAATTGTATTGCCATTGTGGTAGTGCTGAGAGACGAGACCTTTGGGAGAAAATTAGGCCATGAGGGCCTTCATTCTTCCAAGTGGGAATAATACCATTATAAGAGTGCAAGTTCAGTCATTTCACCTTCTGTTATGTGAGGTTGTAGCAAGAAGGTCCTGACAAGATGCCATCATCTTGATCTTGCCAGCCTCTAGAACTGTGAGAAATAAATTTCTGTTTTTTGTAAATTAACCAGTCTCAGATATTCTGTTACAGCACCACCAGTGGTATAAGACATACAGCCAGCAATAAAGATATGTTTCTGCTTTTAAAAATGTTAGCTTCTGTCAATATTAGGCTGAAATTTGTCCTTTATATTATCAAGGTGAACAGATTTCATCTGTTCTTTTCATTACAAAAATAGCTCAAGGTTAAATTAACTTGGGAGTTTTGTATGTTGTTTAAACATCTTCTTTTGTGGAATTAATTTTCAGTTGAGTCTTTGAAATATCTTGAAGTTTGTCAAGTAAAATTAGCTACTTTTGTAATTCCGTAAGTGAAATTTTAGGAACAGGATAAATATGAGGAGAGGTTCATATAAGTATGAGGATTAAACATATCCACAGGCAAGAACCCAATTTAGCATTCTACTATTGTAGAGACAGGTAAAGGAAAGATTGGAAAAATACTAATTTTTTTTTTACTTTGACAGAATACAACATATAACATTGTTTAAAGGCTATTTGGCATATAAATTATCTAAGAAAATCCAAGCCTAAAGAAACACACCCTTATAAGGCAGGTGAAGTTTCTTATTTGTAGTACTGAAGACAGGAGCAATCAAGCTGGGTCTTAAGTGCTTAGGGTTATACTTCCTGGAATCTGAGTTTAAAAGGACAGATGCAGAATTCATGATTCTATGAAATGGCATGGAAAGTGAAAAGTATGGGGCAATTTTCACTTCTAACTTTCTGGATGTGAGGTTCAAATTAGATGTCAGGCACCAACTGTACCTTTCAATATAAACAGACATTTTTCATGAGAAACATTATGCACCTCTCAAAATATACAACTATCAGTTCCCTGTCACTAATGTTCCTGAAAAGGATGGACTGTTGAAAGCTCTGGAACAAAGGATCTGTGGGCTTCATGTTGTGGGTATCTGCCAGCACTAGAGACTTTTTACTGTCACACTCCTTAGGAAGGTGCACGTCTTCATACTTAGGGAAAGAAGCCGCAGATTCATTTTGATAATGGCAATCTACACTGAGAAAAGTGATTATGTTTGTGAGTGTGCACACAGAGAAAAAGGATCAACCAAGGTAATTTCAAGGTTGCATAGGGATAAAAGCTATAACTTACCTGTGAAGCCAAATATTATCTAAATGAATAAAACCAGTTGAAGTAGCTGTTGATTCAGGAAATGCAGACTCTCTTTTCTCCTCAGTTAATGACAGGTATGGGGGCAGTTAAGAAAGTGCTCACCACCATAAAATCAGTGAATGGGAGAGGTCCTACCCTAGGTCATCTTCATCTTCTAGCTGAAGAAACTGAAGCCTCTGGGCAGAGCTGACTACATGGGGGAGAGAGACCTAGGCTGTTGCATAGGGCATGCTTAGAAGCACTCCACGCTTAACTTAATGCTCTGCTATCACTGTCAGAAAATTCTCCATAAGTTTTGGACAGGGGCCCCCCATTTCATTTTGACTGGGCACTGCAAATTATGCAGCCAATTCTGCATATAGAGCTCCCACAAAATGTAATGATAAATAAAGAGGGGCCTGGGTGAATGTTTTCTGTGGTTGTTTTAGCAGAGGGGTTAAAAGCTCTGCTGGCTCCTCCACCACCTGCCTGTATGGTTTGGGTATGTTTCTTAGCTTCTCTAGGCCTCTGCCTCATCATCTCTAAAATGGGGTGGTGATAGGGCCTGCTTCATAGGATTTCCATCCACTGAAGTGTGCAGAGTGCTGATCCCAGAGCTGGCACAGGAAAACCACTGGGTAAATGTTAGCTATTGTTATTGCTGCTCCTGTTATTGTTGAACTGTTAGGAAAAATAAATCCAGTCTAAGCTGCCAGCAACCCTGTCACCAACACGCTTCACTCACCAAGTTGGATGTGGAAAAGTGACAAAATCCATCAAAGACTGGGAGTCACCTTTTACATTTTCAGTGAAATGGCTGATTTGATCAGTTGGTTGAATACTTCCTAGATAATTCATATACACACACATTAATATTTAAGGCGGTGAAAACTTGAAATTTATTGTGTCAGTGGAATGTAGACAGATGTTCATTTTGCCATTAGTCCAACAACATACTCTCCTGAAAGTGGAAAGGAATCCACCCTGGGATCTTTGGAGTGAGAGTGAGGTAGATAGTAGAAGGCGACAGGAGAATGGGAAAAGTACACTTGGCAAAAGCACACAGTGCTGGGGAGACTGCGTTGCTCGTTCTAAGTTTCAATAGTAACGTTTCTGTTCAGTGAATCCATGGTCCCGCAATCTTACTAAATATCCCAGGCGAGTAATCTAGGTAGTCCTCATTTCCTTTGTCTCTCAAATGCAAGAAGATACACGAGAAGGAGTAAATATGTTCAGAAGAAACTACCTTTTGCTTATGTTTGACAGGTAACACACATTTACATTTCATCTTCTCCAAACACGTTAATTGCCAAGGTACAGTTCCATGAAAATTAACATAGTAATCAGGTACACTGTAAACCAATGTGTAGGAAATTGTGAGTCCAATTATTATACCAGACTTAAAAATATATTAACCAATCTGAATCATAACATTAGCCAATTTACAAACCCCTAAAATGATCCTTCCTGGGCAGAGAATAACATAACAGACAACCAACCCAATGGAAACGTTGCATATAATGAAATTCGAGGAGGGTCATGAGTCCCCTGGGTGACAGGTGTTATTAAAATCTGAAAGGACATTATTGTTACAGTTGGGCAGGGAATTTCAAATATTGGCATTGCCGGCCATTAGGGCCATCTGTCTTGCACTCTGCTCCTCTTGATGTTGAAGGAAATGGGAACAAGCTGCTATATATTTGAAATGAGGCAGGATGCTAAAACCACATATCCTGCAACACACATTCTCAATATGTCACCATTTCTGAATTTCAAACTGATTCTGCCTGTATGTCTTTGAATCAATCCCTTTTCCTCTTTCCTATGGACATATTTCTATTATTTCCAAATAGAAGCCTCACATCTAGAGATAGGAACTGAAATCACTTATGCTCTGAATCTGTCTCTATTATTTCCATGCAATTAAATGATTCACTTAATAGGCATTTGTATAAACATATCCCCAAAATATCTTCACTATTTTTTTCATCATACATAAAGCATGAGGCTAGAGTATTCATACAGATTCCTGTTAGTTTAAAATACTTTTGGAAAAAAATTATTTTTTTTCTCTGATACTTTCCTGTATCCTCTCATATTTTATCATATATTCATGTCATTGAGGTGCACTGAATGTCACAGAGTTCATTCTTTGTACTTAGAATTCTCCAGCTTCATTGGTATGACAGACGGAAGGATTATACCTCAGGGTATGATGATTCCTTGGTTATAGCTGAAGTCACTCTGGATTTGCCTGTCTCCTATTGCAAACTGTATCTGTTTTGTAATCTAAAAGGCTTTTCCAGCACTAACACTGATGGCTTTCTCAGCAGCTCCCAGCTGACCGACTGCGCTCAGGATTGCTAGTCTCTAGAACTATTAACTCAAATTATCCAGGCTAAACATTACCTTGTTATTTCCCATGTGTATTTTAAGCTCGGTGATGTTTACAACACTTTCTAAATTGGGATTGGTTCAGAAATAATGAAGGAATTGCTGTTTGTCCTCATTTTCCAAGCCAAAAATAAATATGCATAATAAATTCAGTTTAGTGTTAATCCCGGAGAGTCTTCAATAGTAAGGTATCCTAAATCAGAACATCACAATTTGTTGAATTTTTTCAGGCTTCGCCTCTTCAATACTAAGTAATTGTGAGCCAATTTCACTTACTTAATCTATCGTCTTTCATAAAACTTACCTAACCTTGACGAAATATTTCAGAAATAAGAATTTTGCTTTTACTTTGAATTATACTTTGTACCATGTTTTCATGAGATAGTAAAAGAATGGGTTCAAAGTCTTAAGTTTCTCTGTAAATTAGCAAAAAGTTTATGGGAAAACTTCTGTGCCAAAAATCACTAGTTTTATTGGTCTTTGTGCTTATTTCTAGTGTTTTAGCAAGAAAATAGGCACTGAGAAGGTATGTAAAGAAAAATATGGAATGCTGTATTAAAGGACCCTCAGCGTGATTATTTTTCGGGGAGTTGTGATATAAACCACCCATACTACATGTGAAGTCTGCACGTGTTCAAAGGCAGGGAGACCCACCACTGACGGAGCTGAAAGGGGCTCTTTACTGGGAAGAGCTGAAGGAAGTGGGGAATGCTTAAGTTGGAAGTGGAAATTTAGAGAAACAGGTAATTGTCTGACATATGATAGTGTAGCATGCTGTGGACAAGGGATCATGTTTAATTATGGGCCATTTCAGGGTCCAGAAGTGGAAACCTGTGAAGTTACATACAAGGAGAGACAGAGAGAGAGAGAGAGAGAGAGGAGAGAGAGACAGTGTGTGTATGTGTGTGTGTGTGTGTGTGTGTGGCAGGGGTGGGGAGGGTAATCTAATAATTAAAGGCAACAAAACTACCAAACTGGAATGGGCTTCCTTGTCAGGCTGTTTACTGTTGACCATGGATAATCAAACAGAGGCACGTAGAGGCCCCTGAGCGCCTGTCCACACTGTGTGGGTAAGTGGTGGGGGTCATGCTGTCTCTGGCACGATTCATTATTGTTTTGTCTCTCATTTGAAGTTTAGAAAATTATAAAAAGGACTGGAGTTCATGTACATAGAAATACTGATAGTAACAAGCACTGGAAAATACCAGGAGGAAAAGGGGTTGGTATGTCCTAGTTTTGCATTTTTTTTTCATGAATTGCTGTGTCATGCTCTTGCCATCCACACCTCAAGCGTGGAGACCCCTGAGCAGCTTTGCAGGGGCTAGCGTTTCATAAACCAAACATATGCCTATCTCTGCTCAGCTCCTTCCCCTGAAAACTAGTCCATGGTTTTAGGCGAGTTGGGAAATGAACCGAAGACTAGCTGAACGCGTTGGTGGAGTCATCAGCAGACCATGATTATCAGCACCTATGCAAACTACAAACCACTGTGCAGATGTATATTGGTGACAAATGCATCTGCAACTCTGAGAAAAGATTCATGAGTCAGAAGTAATTACTTCTTGAAATAAAGATGCAAACATGAATTTTGATCTTATGTACTATTCTTCTGGCCATAACAAAGTGATTTGTTTATAAGAAAAAATTGTTTAAAGACATTTTCTGAAGAGAATAGCCAGCACTGCCTCCTCCCCAGTCAACAGTTCTGTCTCAAGGATGTGTGGGTCACCAGGGTGGCCACACCTAATAACATTTTTTGAGTTTCAGAACACAAATGGACACCTATAATTAATTAACCATCACCTGAAATGGACCTGAAGCTCAGGTCATCATAGAGACAGGAACAATGATGATCAGATGTCTTTTGGCAAAGCTTGGATGGGGACAACCTCAGAAAGTTTATTCTGTTTCTAGACTGGTTCGGTCACTTGGTTGGAACCGTCTACCTTTGCAGCCTGAAAGCTGCCATGGATATGTAAACAAGTGAGCCTGGCCACGTGGCAATAAAACTTTAGTTACGAACATTGAAACTTGAATTTCACATAATTTTATCTATCATAAACCACTATTCTTCTTTTGATTTTCTTATGACCATTTAAACATGTAAAAACTACTCAGAGCTTATGGGCTTACAAAATAGGCATTGAGATTTAGCTTATGGGCTACAATTCGTTGACTCCCAATCTAGTATGTTAAGAAACTGCTGCCTTAGTTAAAAATAGTTTTTTAGATGCTATATGATCATTCTCAATATTCCAAGCTAATAAATAACTTTCAGTGATTAGAATATCTAATGAACATGCTGCTGAAAAGGGGATTTTTAAAAGACACATCCCCAGAGCTGATCGAGGATGGCCATGAGTTGCTGTAGCTGCTCTGACTGCAATGTAAGCTTCAGCCTCTTGTTTTACAGCCTGTATGTCCATCATCCCACTCCCTTGGCTCCCTGGGCTGCAGTGTGGAGTGTTAGCATCTGTGCTGTGTAGTTAAGAAAATCATAGTTTCATCTGAGACAATAAAAATTTTAAATATCTTCAGATTAGTTAGAAGAGCGGATTCCAACCTATCTGACAACAAAGAAGACTCAGTGGTTATTTTTGGTCCCACAGAAAATCTGAGAATAGCTTATCAATCTTGTTTAAATAGAATCTGTTAACTGCTGAAGGCAATGTGACAATGGCACAATTTGGTTTAGATACTGTGCTTATTTCTCTGACATTGGCGTAATCTAAGAAGGATGATGGGATCTTTCACTTATTCATAACTGTTTAGAATTAGGTAATGAGAAGTGACAAGGTTATCTCAGTACAAACTCAATGTGGGCTTAATCTCATTCCCTTGTAATAGAAATTTCAGCCAGGAGCTGATCTACTCTAAAAGACACCTTCTTCTAAGGCTGTGGCTTCCACTCCCATCTATAATTCGGATATCAGAGAGACAGAAACTAATAAGTAGCTAGATCTACAATAAAATGCAATTATTTTTACAAAACAAATGTGCTAGATTTTTTTAAAAAGGCAAAAACTTGGCAAAAATATAGAGTTGCTAGCATTGCCAAGCAATACAGAAAAACTTGTGATATACTTGAAAGTCAAACAGAACAAGTAGCTCATGTGCTGACAAATCAGTTTTGTTCATCAAAGCCTCAGGATGAGGATGAGAACTGAATCCACTCATTGACAATTTATTCCACAGAAACTTAGACTTCAGCCAAGGTTATTCTATCTCAAACTATTCCAGTTTTCTCTACCAATGGCAGAAGTTCAAGTTGAACAATGTCCCACTTCTAATCACAAAACAGCATGGTCGAGATAGATTCGTATTAGTTTTGCTCCAGGATGCTTACATTGTTAGCTTTTCAAAATTCTTCTCAGTGTCTATTGGTACCATTATGTACTAACTCTATTCCTTTTTATTAAATTCTTAAATTTCATGTATCTGTCCTATTTTCAATTAAAGCAAAATAGAAACATATGAGTTCTACTGATATGGCAAATATAAACATTTCTTTGTTTTGGGAAGCTACACAATTTGGGAGTCAGGGAGGGGATGGTTGAATAAAGCAGAAAGGGGAATATGATTCTAGCAGCAATTTTCTATCGTCTGATGGCAGTCATTGAGAGCTACTGGTATAAATAGTGTATTCAGGATTGAAATCACATGCCCTGCTTTTTTTTGGTAAGAAAAATATAATAGTTGCTTGCCTTTAACTGAGTCCAGTTTTAAGTTTGAATAATGGCAAAAATCCTAACGTCCATTTCTGTATTAGGCCGTTTACTTAGTTTGTTGTGAGCATCAAGTGGTGTGGTTGGTTTACTCATGGACCACATTTCCCATTTTTTTTGGTAGTTCTATTGGTTAAAAAGCCTGTTTTGTGAAGATAGGCTAAAGGCATTTTCAGACATGCTAGTCCTCAAACATTTACTCTATAGTTACTGCTGGAGCAGTAGCACGATGAGGGAGTATGTCAAGAAAGAGGGTGACATGTCCCACCAACAGTGGATCCAACTCAAGAAAGAAGG
>CAUYLG010044490.1:0-103391 GCA_963573385.1 Cacajao melanocephalus | reverse complement strand
TATCCAGCCAAACTAAGCTTCATAAGTGAAGGAAAAATAAAATTTTTTGCGAACAAGCAAGTACTCAGAGATTTCATCACCACCAGGCCTGCTTTACAAGAGCTTCTGAAAGAAGCACCATACATAGAAAGGAACAATCAGTATCAGTCATCCCAAAAACTTACCAAAAGGTAAAGAGTATCACCATAATGAAGAATCCATGTCAACTAATGGACAAAACAGCCAGCTAGCATTAAATGACAGTATTAACTCACATATATCAATATTACTCCTAAATTTAAATGGATTAAATGCTCCAATCAAAAGACACAGACAGACAAACTGAATGAAAAGTCAAAACCCATCGGTATGCTGTATCCAGACATATCTCACATGCAAGAGGACACACAAAAACTCAAAACGAAGGGATTGAGGAAGATTCACCAATCATATAGAGAGCAAAAAAAAAACACAAAAAACAAAAAACAAACCAGGAGTTGTAATTTTCATCTCTGACAAAATAGACTTTATTAGTAACAAAGACTAAAAGAAACAAAGAAGAACATTACATAATGGTAAAAGGATCAATGCAACAAGAAGAGCTAATGATCCTAGCATATATGCACCCAATACAGGAGCACCCAGATACATAAGTTCTTAATGACTTACAAAAAGACTTAGACTCCCACACAATAATAGCGGGAGACTTTAACACTACATTGTTAACATTGGATAGATTAACGAGATAGAAAATTAGCAAGGATACCTATGACTTGAACTCAGACCTGGAACAAGTAAACTTAATAAATATTTACAGAATTCTCCACCCCAAATGCACAAAACGTACATTTTTCTCAGTATCACATTACACCTATTTTAAAAGTCACCATATAATTGGAAGTAAATCACTTTTCAGCAATTGCATAGCATTTCACAGATTTAAATGACATATTGGTTGGCTGTTTGTTTGTTATTTTCTTCCCTTATTCCTTCCTGTCTCCGTTGTTAAGTATAACTATTGGCATAAAAGAGATCTTTAATACCTATTTTTAGATTGTATTCTAGCCTGGGCAATAGAGCAAGTTTCTCGTTCTCTCTCCCTCTTTTTCTTCCTTCCTTTCTCTCTCATTCTTTTTTTTTCTTTCTTTTTCTCTATCTTTCTTCCAAAAAAAAAAGAAAAAAGAGTCATCTCATCCAAGAAAATAACTCTTTCCATCTATTCAGTCACTATTTTATGTCTTTTAAGTAAAACTGTATTTTTCTCATTCATATCTTGCACATTTCTTGTTAGGTCAACTTATTAAATTTTAAATGCTACTATATATTTTTTGGCCTTTTCTTGTTTTATTATTTATTTGGTTGTTTTATTTCCAGCAGAGACTTCAAAAATGTTATTTTCAAGGAAAAAAGTAGTAAAGAAATTACATACAATACCTTTTCTAAAGCAGTATGTAGTTCTTTTTCATATTCTGGTGGCAATCTCAGGAGTAGAACCTGGCAGGCATCTTTAATCAGTGGGACAACACTGAGAAATATTAATATAGCAATAAACAGAGAACAGAGGGGGTCAGCGATGAACCATCCAAACTGCTCTATCAGAATTGTGGATACAATCACACCAATACTGCCAAGTGTATCTGCCAAAACATGTAGAAATACACCTACAAATAAAATATATAAGGACATTAAAAATTAAGGCACATCTAATTTAGTTTTTTAATACATTCTACCAATATTACTGGATATCTACTGTGCACCACATACTTTCCTATTGGCTAGTACTTCAAAATGCCTAAAATATGTTCACTCCCCGAAGGAGTTCAGAATACAGTTGTAAAAAGATAAGGACATGGGCACTCATGACACAGTGTGGTAAATTTTATGGTGCACTTTGTCTGGAAAGGCTTCCCAAAAATCATGCTTGAGCCAAGTTTTGACATTACACAAATTACTTATATTAAATAATTCAGCATAACAAATGATTAGTATTTCCTCCATTGTTTTTATAGTGCAATAAAAATTTCCAAAAAGGAGTAAGAATTTCCTTTTTGTAGTGAAGGTTCATAATAGTACACTCAGTGTTTACCTTGCAACTAATATCTATTCAGCTATCCCTATGAAAAGAACTCTATAATCATTTAGACATTGACAAGAAGAAATATATTTTCATTTTCTTTTTTTTTTTTTGGATACAGAGCCTCACTCTGTTGCCCAGGCTGGAGTAAAGTGGCGCAATCTTGGCTCACTGCAACCTCTGCCTCCTGGGTTCAAGTGATTCTTGTGCCTCAGCCTCCCGAGTAGCTGAGACTACAGGTGCCTACCACCATGCCTGGTTACTTTTTGTATTTTTGGTAGAGATGGGGTTTTGCCATGTTGGACAGACTGGTCTCAAACTCCTGACCTCAGGTGATCTAACCACCTAGGCCTCCCAAAGTGCTGGGATTATAGACGTGAGACACTGTGCCTGGCCTCATTTTCTTTTTTAAAATCTTTGTGATGTCAGAATTCCTGCTATATTTTTATTTTTCATTTTTAATCTTTTTTCTCTGTCCTATAGCAATGATTTATTTTCATTAAAAATTTTTAAATTTTATTGTGGTAAGAACAATTAACAAGAAAATTTAAGTGTAGAGAACATTATCAATGACTCTAGGTAGAATGTGGTACAGCACATCTCTAAAACTTGTTCGTCTTGCTTAATAATTTATACCTGTTGATTAGTGACCTCCTTTCCCCCTCATCCTAGCCACCATCATTCTACCCTTTGGTTCTATGAATTTCATCCCATTTAAGTGAAATAATGCAATATCTGTCTTTCCATGACTGGCTTGTTTCACTTAGCATAATGTCCTTGAAGTTCATCTATGTTGTCATATTTTACAGAACTTTGCTTTTTTTTTTTTTAAAATTAGGTGCCATGCTAATCTTTGCTGTATTGTCCTAATTTTAGTATATGTGCTGCCAAAACAAGGACTAAAATTTCCCTTTTTATTTTTTAAATTAGGTGCCATGCTAATCTTCACCGTGCTGTTCTAATTTTGTATATGTGCTGCCAAAACAAGCACTAAAATGTCCCTTTTTATTTTTTTGAGATGGAGTCTTACTCTCTCTTCCAGGCTGGTGTGCATCTTGGCTCACTGCAGCCTCCGCCTCCCGGGTTCAAGTGATTCTCCTGCCTCAGCCTCCCAAGTAGTTGGGATTATAGGTGCCCGCCACCACGCCCGGCTAATTTTTCTATCTTTAGTAGAGACAGGGCTTCACCATATTGGCCAGGCTGGCCTTGAACTCCTGTCCTCAGGTGGTACACTTGCCTCAGCCTCCTAAAGTGCTGGGATTACAGGTGTAAACCACTGCACCCCTGGCCAGAATGTCCCTCTTTTTAATGGGATGAATAATATTTCATTTTATGTGTATACAGGTAAGAGTATTTTCTATAGCAGATAGCTTCAGAGCTTTTAGTCCCAGATTGCTTTTTAAAAATCATATCTATAGGAAGAAAATGAGTATAAAAAAGAAAAAGAAAAAAAAGTCATATCATACCAGAAGCCCCAAACTTAATACAAATAAACACAGAGGGCCGATGTAGAACACAGTCGAAAGGCAGGACAATATGTTGCAAGGACTCACCCCTCATGTTAGCATTCATGCCTCCGCCTGCAGGGCCGTGGCTGTGACCATGCCCATGGTCACTGTGTCCATGCATATGATGTGAATGGCTGTGATCAGATGAGTGACAGCTTCCTTGAGAAGCTCCATGGGCATGGCTATGGGCATGGCTAAAGGCACAGATACCAATAAGGTTTACTATCAGCCCTCCAACTGAGACTGGCTAGCAAAAGGGAGAAAAAAAAATCCTTAAATTAGTAATTTAAAAATAAACTTATTATTTAAAAGTTACTATATAACTATATATGTTTTTCTGTTTACAGTTTTGAAAGTATTCACAGTAAAACCTTACTAAGTTTCAGTAAGTCCAAAATATTAAAAACGTGAATTTTAGAACATTTTAGAAGAAACATTTTAACTTTTAAATATCAAGCAAAATTTGTAAGTAGAGGAATTTTGACTTACTTCAATTAAGAATGGTATGTACTTGGTTTGTGGTTTATGTATAAATAAATGATGCAATGTTTTGTTTTGTTTATTTAAATAGAGTTTGAAAGTACTGCTTACTATGGCAAGTATACACTGTACCTGAAATCTTGTTTATATTACTAGTTAAATTTGAACAGTTTATATGCCGATGATTATAATTTATTAATGAGTGGATTCCAAATATGGTCTTATTATGTCTTAAATATAGTAAAATTTCCAAAGTAACACAAGTATATGAAAAAGCAAACATACAATAGTAATTTCTCATTTATTTAAATTAAAAAAAATTTTTTTTTCTTTGGTAGGACAGGGTCTCACTATGTTGCCCAGACTGTCCTCAACCTCCCAGGCTCAAGCGATCTTTCTGCTTTGGCTTTGTTGGGATTACAGACAGAAGCCATCATGCCTGGCCTCTCATTTTTTTCTTAACAAAGTGAATGAAATTACCTTAATTTAATGGTGCCACGATAACACTCCAAAGGATAAGCAAAGTTACTTATCCTTGATTGTCTGCTCTTACAAAATGATCTTGAACAGTAGCTCAGGGTGTTATTTAATTTGCCTATGTCTACAATGTAAAGCAATCCATTTGTTTTACAAAAGGAAAATATAAAAGTGAGAAGGAAAAATACTTTTAGTTACTTTTAAAAAGTAGTAAGAGATTTACTTCAGTAAATGTGTAGGGAGGTTATTTACTTATTCCTATGATTCAGACCATTTGTCTCCAGATTTTAAAATGTCATTAGGCTTTATAAGCTTGTAGATGGTTAAAGACTTTGAATGAAACCAAGTACTGCTTACAGAAACTCCATCATCTCTTAAGTATTCCTTCTCCCCTAATGAAAAATACTTCATCACTGTGTATTTTATCAGGAAAAATAAAAATGTAGAAGGTTAAAGTCCCCTATAATTCTACCACTGAGGGTTAGTCACTCTCAAAAGGGTGTATTTTCCATCTATGTATTAACATACATACACATAACATCCTTTAAAATCAATAATGTAATCATAACACTATTTCACAATTAAAAAAAAAAATCTGAGACAGAGTTTTGCTCTGTCTCCCAGGCTGGAGTGCAGTGGTAGAATCTTGGCTTACTGCAACCTCTGCCTCCCAGGTTCAACCGATTCCCCTGCCTCAGCCTCCCAAGTAGCTAGGACTACAGGCGCCCACCACCACGCCTGGCCTACAACTTGTTTTTCATTAGTACCTCTTGTAAATATTTTCATGCCAATATATACAGATATATCTCATTCTTTTCAGTAGCTCCATAGTATTCTATTACATAGATAACAAATTTTATTTAATTACTTTTTTCACTGGTGGACAGTGAATTCTTTCCATTTTTTCACTATTATAAATAAGGGTATAATGAATCATGTACTTTTTTTTTTTTTGAGATAGATTCTCACTCAGTCACCCAGGCTGGAGTGCAGTGGCACAATCTGGGCTCACTGCAGCCTCTGCCTCCTGGTTTGAGTGATTCTCCTGCCTCAGCCTTCCAAGTAGCTGGGATTACATGTATGTGCCACCATGCCTGGCTAATTTTTGTATTTTTGGTAGAGACGAGGTTTCATCATGTTGACCAGGCTGGCCTCAAACTCCTGACTTCAAGTAATCCAACCGCCTTGGCCTCCCAAAGTGCTGGGATTACAGGAATGAGTGACCACATCCGGCCTGAATCATGTTCTTCTATATATTTGTGTGAATGCTTGTGTATGATAAATATTAAATGTCAAAGGATACAAGCATTTAAAAATCCAAAAAAACTCTATTTTTTCCAAACTGTATTCTAGAAACATTTTACTAATGTATGCTTCCACCAGCAAGCCTCAGAGCTGCTTTTAGTCATTCAACAACTAACAGATTTCCTACTACAAGCTAGAACTTAAAAGTTAATAGTACATAATTCAGGTCCTGAAGATACTTATATCTTAATTGTGGAAGAATAACAAATTAAACAACTGCAACTCAATGTTTTTAAAAGAATGCACGAAACATAATGAGAATACTGAGAAGAGGAATCTAACAAACTTTGAGGAGAGAAGAGAGGGATTAAAAGAAAGTATTTCAAAAAATTAGCTGGGTGTGGTGGGCCTCTAGTCCAAGCTACTCGGCAAGCTAAGATAGAATCACTTGATCCCATGAGGCAGAGGTTGCAGTGAGCTGAGATGGCGCCACTGCACTCCAGCCTGGGTGACAGAGCAAGACTCCATCTCAAAAGAAAAAAAAAAGAATTCCACTAGAGGAGATACATAAGCAAAATCTTGACAGAGGTTGAAGACAGAAGTAAGGAAAGGACATGCCAACTACAAGAAATAGCACATGTAAAGCTTTGGTGGTATAAGGAGAACATTAAAAGTTGCTATAGCTGGCCAGGCACAGTGGCTCATGCCTGTAGTCCCAGCACTTTGGGATGCCAAGGTGGGAGGACTGCTTGAGGTCAGTAGTTAGAGACCAGACTGGCCAACATGGCGAAACCCTGTCTCTACAAAATATACAAAAATTAGCTGGGCTTGGTGGCACATGCCTGTAATCCTAGCTACTTGGGAGGCTGCAGCATGAGAATTGCTTGAGCGTCGGAGGTTGTAGTGAGCCAAGATCGTGCCATTGCCCTCCAGCCTAGAAAACAGAGACTCTGTCTCAAAAAAAAAAAAAAAAAAAAAGAGAGAATTTCTAAGGGGAAGCAGTATAAATGTAAACAGCAAGATAAGAAGTTATGTTGACATAAGTAAAAAATAAAATAAAACCTTAGAGCAATAACTGCAAACAGTTAAAATTTAGGACAGAAAAAAAACTATATAAGTATGACTAGAAATCCAAATAGGAAAATAAAAAGACTTACTGTTAACATGTGAGTGTCTAATTCTGGAGGATCAATCAATCTAGCCACTGACTCCATAAACACAAAAAAAGCTATTACTATTAGAAAAAGTCCATTAATAAATCCAGACAGAATTTCTATTCGGCCATACCTAAAAAAAAAAAAATAAAAATGACAAATATTTTTAAAGTATGAACTTTATAAATAAGGAACCAAGTCCAAATTTTCAAACTACTAAGCAATTAATAATATTAGAAAATTAGCAATATTTTAAATATCATGTTAGTGCCAGAAGGTCCTACATATATATGTTTGTTAAAAATTTTACATATTTATCAAAATCCTTCTTTACTGTCTTTTTTTTTTAGACAGAGTCTTGCTCTGTTGCTCAGGCTGGAGTGCAGTGGCACAATCTCGGTTCACTGCAACCTCCACCTCCCAGGTTCAAGTGCTTCTCCTGCCTCAACCTCCTGAGTAGCTGGGACTACAGGTGTGTGCCACCACACCTTGCTAATTTTTTTATTTTTAGTAGAGACGGGGTTTCAGCATGTTGGGCAGGCTGGTCTCAAACTTCTGACCTCAGGTGATCCGCCCACCTCAGCCTCCCAAAGTGCTGGGATTACAGCTGTGAGCCACCGTACCTAGCCTACTGTCTCTTATACAAAGTCTTTCCTAATTTCCTAGCAAGAAGTCATTTATTCCTCCTTTAAATCTTTGATGTGCTCTATATTTCTGTTATGGCATATAGATTCTGCTCTGTACCAAAATTATTTGTATTTTTGGCTCATATAAACAGTTGAGAATAAGAGCCAAATTTATTAATTTAGAGTTTTACACACAAAGATATTCTAATTGTTGAATTATTAGTTTAATGAAAGGATATTTTCATGTATAGCAACTTCAAATTTTGAATACTCTTTTTAACAAAGATGTGAACGACTATAGATATTCCATTACCTCAAAGAAACACGCTGGACAAAGATCTCAAGATTTTACTTGATGTTTGCTCCCTGGAAGCATGCATATATATACATATACATTTTCTTTTTTTTTTTTTTTTTAGATAGAGTTTTGCTCTGTTGCCCAGGTTGGAGTGCGATGGACCAACTCGGCTCACTGCAACCTCCACCACACAAGTTCAAATGATTCTCCTGCCTCAGCTTCCAGGTAGCTGGGGTTACAGGTGCTGGCCACCACACCCAGCTAATTTTTGTATTTTTTAGTAAAGATGAGGTTTCACCATGTTGGCCAGGCTGGTCTCGAACTCCTGACCTCAGGTGATCCACCCGCCTCAGCCTCCCAAAGTGCTGGGATTACAGGCATGAGCTACCATGCCTGGCCAAGGGGGCATAATCTTGAGTTTACTTCCATTCAGTATTTATCAAATGCCTGGTTCATATCCCCTTATTTACTTCACATTTTTTTAAAATTAAGATTTAGAAATTATTTGTATTAAAAGTAATATAATTCTATTCCTTAAGATGAAATTTGCACTTAAGATATATCAGCTCCATAGTCAATGTACCTACCCATAGGAGAAAATCCGAGTGGCTTTCCACCTGCTCATCAGGGCAGCAAAAAGACCCATGACCAAAGCAGAGCAGTCAAAGAGCATGTGAAATCCATCTGAGATCAGGCCCAGACTATTGGTCAACACGCCGTAGAATAATTCCACAAAGGTAAAAAGCTAAAAATGTTACAAAAAAAAAAAAAAAAAAAAAAAAAAGGGAGGAGTATGTTGGGAACTATGTATCAATTAGGAGGATTTTAACCCTAAATTATCCAAACCTACTTGAAGATCTGCTATAATAGTTTAGTTATTTAACTGTCACTTATATTAGAAATCCTATTCACACAAATTGTAAGAAGCTAAGATAAATCCTTTACAAACTATTTAAAAAGTTACTTATATGTCTATAAAAAATAATAAACTAGGTTATAAAATGTTAGCAATCAGTGGTTTGTAACACTGATTGCTAATAGTGAGAACCTCCAAGTTATTAGAACTCTTTAGATGCTACTATATTTACTGATTTGAAAGAACATAGTAAATTAATGCTTCTAAAATGCCTCACAAATTGTTGGCTTAAGTGGCCGGACATGGTGGCACATGCCTTAAGGACTGCCTAAGTAGTCTGAAGATGATCCCGTAATCTTGCTATTATACTTAGAATAATTTAAATTTTAGCCCATCTTATTACCAAAAATTTGGGAAGTACTAAACTTATACCAGAACTGTCAAAATTAAAATATTATGCTTTTAGGATATGCCAATTAACATTTAAAAATCTTACCAGATTCAAGCACAAGAAGTAAAAGATCTGCCTAGAGTCACTCTCCTCAAGAATTTGTTTTAGTGATTCCTTAATAAACCTAGGGATCGATTGAGAGCTATGCTGAAAAGCATCACCCATGAAGTTATAAAGAGGTGTTCCTTCAGGTGAATATCCAATCAGGGTACCTTTTTGCCCTCTCTTAGAGGGAGATGATAAGATGTTGGCAGCTACAAAGAGAAAAAAAGAATATTGTTTAAATTTTAGAAGCTTAAGCTACCAAAACCAACACAGTAACTTTCAGCACTAAATGCAAGCACTGAAGAATTTCCCGAATTCTTCTTCTTCTTTTTTTTTTTTTTAAAAGATGGGGTTTCACCATGATGGCCAGGCTGGTCTTGAAGTCCTGACCTCAGGTGATCCACCCACCTCGGCCTCCCAAAGTGCTAGGATTATAGGCGTGAGCCACCATGCCCAGCCTTTTTCATTTTTTTTTTTAAAGAGGGGTCCAAATTCTTTCAATCCATCTTTTGATGGATTTGACCATCAAAATCCATAAATAGAAATTTGGTAAAACAAGAACAAGGGGGAAAATGCTTACACAAAATGAAGAATATAGCACTCACTACCACTCCTCCAGACAGGACGTGTTCAGTGCTCTCCTGGTGTGCTGCTTTGTTCATAGCCCGAAGCTGGTCTGTTATTGGATGTGTCCAAAAATTTCCAAAAAGGAGAGCACTAATAAAAATGGGAAAGGATCCATAACGAGCACATTTGGAAACTTCCATTTTGACTGAACAAATGGAATCCACATAGAAATCCAGGATCATGACAAAAAAGATAACCGTGGCAAAAGGCATAATGAGAGAAAACCAAGACTCGACTTTACTCTAGAAATTAAAAAAAAGAATAGTCAAGACTATATATGTATAAAGTTCACATCTTACAAGATGTTTCTGTTAACCTTTTAATATATAAACATGATTCAATATGATTCATAATATGCCAAGATATAAAAGCTATAAGATATTGGTACATTTTCTCAGTATTCTCCAAAGTTTTAAAAAGCAAAAGCATTATTGTGTAATAGTTCAATAAACACTAGGTGACATACAATCCTTAAGTCTAGCACATGGTTAACTGCTGTTTCTTCAAATGATTCCTTTGGGCCATGGGTATGTGAGGGATATGTAAATGTAATGGCATTTGATTTGTATTTCTTATAAACAATAAAATTAACTCCAAATTTAAAAAAAATTACAAAGAAAAAGCAAAGACAATTTAAGCTTCTTTCAACCTCAAATTAAAATACAATTTATTGAATATAGTAAATTAAAAATTTAATAGCAATTTAATAGCAATAAATTCTTGCTCTTATCTTACCTCAGTTGTCACAGAAAGAACAATGACCCATGGGCACAAGAGAAGTACAGAAACAAGATGAGATAAAGCTTGAAGACGTTTGGCTCCACCGACGTCGATAGAGAGCTTTCTGGAAGCTGTATGAAAACCAACTTTACAACACAAAGCCAGTACTAGCAATAATACTCCACCCTGTGAGTAAAATTAGATTAAGCCTCATTAGAAACACACACAGTCCAATATTCAATCCTTAAATACATGTTTTTGTTTTTTCCCCGGAGATGGGGTCTTGCTCTGTCATCCAGGCTGAAGTACAGTGTCATAATCACAGCTCACTGCAGCCTCAAATTCCTGTGCTCAAGGAGCTCCTCCTGTCTTAGCGTCCCAAGTAGCTGGGACTACTGGCACACACCACCACACCTGGCTAACATAATATTTAAAGAAATGAAACTAGTATATTTTTCCCATATACTTAATTACTTAACTACTTAAATAGCAGGCAATATTATACATTGCTGATAATTTTTTTTTTTTGAGACAGTTTTGATTTTGTTGCCCAGGCAGGAGTGCAATGGCGTGATTTCGGCTCACTGCAACCTCTGCCTCCCAGGTTCAAAAGATTCTTCTGCCTCAGCCTCCTGAGTAGCTGGGATTACAGGCATACAACACCACGCCCGGCTGATTTTGTAATTTTAGTAGAGATGGGGTTTCTCTATGTTGGTCAGGTTAGTCTTGAACTCCCAGTCTCAGGTGATCCGCCTGCCTTGGCCTCCCAAAGTGCTGGGATTACAGGCTTGAGCCACTGCACCCGGCCAATAATTTATTTTAAATGTACTTTTGTAGTTATAGTTGCTACAACTTTTCAGAATCTTTTGATCCTGTTAGCAATAAAGAAAACATACCTTATGATCTGCCACACCTAAGAAGGCAATGGCTGTGTAAAGCATATGAGTTAGAGCACTGTCATGATGTCCTTCAGCTAAGTGAGGTGAAGTAAAGGAAAAAATTCCAAAAAGTCACTCTTTGAAACCCCAAGTTCTCCTGAAATTTTAGTTACATTATTCTGGATTGCATATAGACTAATCTGGAGGCCCCAGATCTAATTACCTTCAATAATGTGTTTCGCTTAAAAACAAAACAAAATAAAACAATTCCACATTTAATTCCAGGACCTCATTTATAAATTGGAATGCCTGTATTTCTTTTGTTGTCTCCAAAACAATAACAGTGCTTAAGATAAAGTTGCCAGATTTTAGTAGTTAACCTCTAAAAGACATATTGCATACATACAAGTAAAACAAAGGGACAAGAGCAAGGAATCTCCCTGGACCTCCTGTCCAGTGGAATTAAGGTTGCCCTTTAAGACTGACATGTAAAATGAGTCCTAAATCTGTCTTCTAAGTCACTGACCACGTAAGTCTCAGCAAAGTAAGTGGGGAGCCAAAGAGGGTGGGGTGGGGAATAAAGGTTGTACAAGCAATCTAGAGCTTTTCTAAAGTCATACTCTCCTCCCTCATTGTAACAAAGAAAATTATTATTAGTTTACTAGTAAGTTTTAGGGCAGTGAGTATCAGTAACAGAAGAATAAAAACTGGTGCTTGGAGTTCTGCTGGACAGAATGGGAAAAGATGTATGAATAGAAAATAGAAAAAAAAAGGCATGTTTGCAGAGTAAAATGAGTAGACATATTTGACTGGAAAGTTGGATTTCCAGAAGAGAAGAGTTGGGGCTGAGCTAGAGATAATAATTTAGAGCAAGACAGTGAATACTAGGTAAGGGAATTTGAACCTTTTCTTTCAGGCAAGAAGATGCCAAAGGTTTTTCATTTACAAGAATTTAAATTGTTAAATTATAAGGGAGCAAACACACTGAGTGGCAAATCACTTTTTTTTTTTTTTTAAGCACCAGTAAATTCAAAATATTCTTTTAATGTCTTTACATTTCTGAAAGTTTAGGGTACTATAGATGATACTGAGATACTGTTAAATATTAAAGTTAAATATTTTAACTTAGAATAAGTTTGTTCATCACTTGAATACTGATTTAGAATATCTACATTAATCTATGGACGTTTCATTCATCAATAGTTTAATTCACTCATCTTTTCGTTTTCTATTGTTCCAGTCTTCTACTTTTCTGCAAGACTTTAAATAACTCTCATCTATTCCAAAAGGATACGGTGTTCAGCCATTTTAGCCATGAGATCATCATTGTCAAAAAGCAATAAACAGATCACAGCAATAATGAAAAAAGCAGCTCCTCTTGTCTGAAAATAAAGAAAACAACATCAAGGATGACTTTTTCAAGGGTTGATTTTTAAGATGGTAACTACATAAATGTTTTCTTAAGTAAGCATTTACAAAAATGCATTAAAAAACTGAAAGAACATCTGACATTAAAGCTCTTATATAAGCTTACAGTATTAACAGTAAGATATCAAAGAGATATAAACTAACGATAATGTCAATTATCTCCTTGCTAACATGGCTAGGCATATTACTATGCACAAACTGCTACTGTTCACAGAATCAATCTTCCTAAATGCTACTTTACTTCTAGTTGAAAAGTCCAAGTAGCTAAACAAAAATTAGTAGAAACTTATTTTACTCTACAATGTGCAAGAAATAGAGAAAATTCTAGCTACTACTACTCTAGAGAAAAATAATTCAGAGAGCACATTAAAATCAGCAATTTCTAAGATCTAGTAAAGGTATAAAGTACTTACAAAGCTGATAAACTTAAAATTTATGGTCTCACCCCAGGGAAAGGTTTTTTTAGACAAGTCTCGCTGTCCCCCAGGCTGGAGTACAGTGGCGTGAACAAAGCTCACTGCAGCCACCAACTCCTGGGCTCATGCGATCCTCTTGCCTCAGCCTACTAAATAGCTGGGACCACAGGCATGTGCCACCCACTACGGGTCAATTTTTTATTTGTAGAGATGGGGTCTAGCCATGTTGTCCAGGCTGAGGAAAAAGGTTTTGATAAAAGAAAATTATAGAAAGGACATAATACTTTATGTAAATATTTCAGAATGGTAGGTACAAAAGCCATCTAAATAGCATTACCATATATATATATATTTTTTTTTTTTTTGGGGGAAGAGTCTCACTCTGTCGCCCAGGCTGGAGTGAAGTAGTGTGATCTTGGCTCACTGCAACCTCTGTCTCCTGGGTTCAAGTGATTATCCTGTCTCAGCCTCCCAAGTAGCTGGGATTACAGGTGCGTGTCACCACGCCCGGCTAATTTTTATATTTTTAGTAGAGAGGGGGTTTCACCATGTTGACCAGGCTGGTCTCAAGCTCCTGACCTCAGATGATCTGCCTGTCTTGGCCTCCCAAAGTGCTGGGATTACAAGCATGAGCCACTGCCCTTGGCTAAACAGCATTACTATACATTCTATATTCACAAATTTACAGGTATAATATGTCTTGTATGATACATATACTTGTAAAATACCTATTATTGGCCTGGTGCAGTGGCTCACACCTGTAATCCCAGCTGAGGCAGGTGGATCATGAGGTCAGGAGTTTGAGACCAGCCTGACCAACATGGTGAAACCCCATCTCTACTAAAAATACAAAAATTAGCTGGGTGTGGTGGCGCACAGCTGTAATCCTAGCTACTCAGGAGGCTGATGCAGGAGAATCACTGGAACCTGGGAGGTGGAGGTTGCAGTGAGCCGAGATTTCTCCACTGCACTCCAGCCTGGGTGACAGCAAGACTCCGTCTCAAAACAAAACAAAACAAAAAAAACACCAATTATATATAGATACATAAGTAGATTATATATACCTATAATGGAAGTATAATACAATACTTCTATAAAAGTTCAGAATACAAAGTGAGGATATTCTTCTATTCATAATGTGATTACCACTAGAATGGATAAATTCTCTGTTAGTGTGGTGGGTATTACAACACATAAGAAACATCATGCAATTTAAAATTTCTTAAATTTTCATTGAGTTAAAATATGGCAACATCAACAACAATCAAACACAGAAAACATAGTTTAATCTTTTGTTAACAAAGAAGGCAACTGAGAATTTTGTAGTGCTTCAGTCTCATAATTAAGAAAAAAAAATCATCAAGTCCTGGACTAATGCCCTGATTCATTTCTCACACTAATGAGAGGATATGCAAGATTTATACTCTCATTTCTAGTTACTTAAGCAGGAAAACTTTTTTTTTTTTAAATATGTTTTCAAGTTATTTTTATTTCTTTTGTGAGTTGTCTTTCCCTGTTTTTTGCTCATTTCCTGCCAAGGATCTTAAGCATTTTTTAAAATGAAATGGGTGATTTATACTTTGAAAGAAATGTAAAACTTATTTGTGGCAATTTTTGTTGTTTTTTGTTTACACACTGATTTCTGTTATACATAAGTTTATAATCATTATGAAGCCAAACATGGTGAGTTTTCTCTTTGTGATTTTTTTCCTCTGCTTTTATGCTCAGAATTGTCTCCATCTACATATTTTATTCTGTGTTTTTACAAATATCTATTTTTGTAAACTCATAAAACTCTTCAATCCACCTGAAATGTATTTTGAAGTGAGGGGAAGGATTATTAGTGAGGGGAAGGATTAAATAGTGGCCCATGCTTTAATACTAATGATTCAGTTTGAAATTACAGGTGGGGGGTGGGTATTCTTTTACTCTGCCCTACTTGGCATGTTACTGTGTTCACTTCATTCATCTCCCTCCATTACTTTGACTGAAAGTCCCTTTCAGAACAGGGACTATTACACCTTATTTATCTTTATTTCTCCTCTCCTCTGTCTAGGAAAATGCACCGTGCACTGGAAGTATTTAATTCTGTAAAAGAGAAACACTATATAATCCTAACATTTTGGAATTGTAGGTTGGTAACTCATTTGACAAAAGGATAACACTTGAATCACTTAGGATGACTAGGAATGCTTAGGTGGCAAAATGTTGGATAAGTAAGTGTTCATCATAATTTAAATTTAGCAAGTTTTTAGTTATTTTCCAAAAATGATTTACAGGGGTTAAGAATGAGCAGTGGGGTTGGGGGAAAGGTGCATGAGTACAACATGAAAGAGACTGTTGTGGTGATGCATCAGTTCTCTATCTTGCTTATAATGACGGTTACACAAATCTATACACATGACAAAATTTTACAGACCTACATGCATACATATACACACATGATCATATGTAAAACTGGTAAAATATGAATAAGGTCTATGGATTGCACCAATGTCAAGTTCCTGTTTTTTTTTTTTTAATTTTTGATTTTAATTTTTGTGGGTACATAGTAGGTATATGTGTACATCAGATGTTTTGATATAGACATGCAATGTGTATAATCACATCACGTAAAATGGGGTATCCATCCCCTCAAGCATTTAGCCTTTGTGTTACAAATAATTCAATTACACTCTTTTAGTTATTTTAAATGTACAATTAAATTATCATTGACTACAGTCACCCTGTTGTGATGTGAAATACTAGGTCTAATTGCTT
Organism: Cacajao melanocephalus; assembly: GCA_963573385.1. Lineage (NCBI taxonomy): Eukaryota > Metazoa > Chordata > Mammalia > Primates > Pitheciidae > Cacajao > Cacajao melanocephalus. Next base: position 87,369 of record CAUYLG010044490.1, on the reverse strand, counting down.
GGTTTTGATAGTGTACTTGAGTTGGTTAAGAAGTTACCTTTCGGGGAAACTAAATGAAGGGTAAGCGTACTCTCTGTAGTATTTTTGCAACTTCCTAGGAATCTATAATCATTTCAAAATCATTTTCCACTGTTTTTATATTCAGAAATTTCTCCATCTACAGATTACTGTATTGTTTTTACAAATATCTATTTTTGTAAACTTGCAGAATTCTTCAAAAACAAAACAAAAAACTTGTAAGAAAAATATAAAACCAGCAGAAAAAGCCCCTGCATTTTTTTTTTTGAGACTGAGTCTCACTCTATTGCCCAGACTGGAGTGCAGTGGCATGATCTCGGCTCACTGTAACCTCTGCTCCTGGGTTCAAGCGATTCTCATGCCTCAGCCTCCCGAGTAGCTGGCATTACAGGTGCCTGCCACTACGCCCAGCTAATTTCTGTATTTTTTGTAGAGATGGGGTTTCACCATGTTGGCTAGGCTGGTCTCAAACTCCTGATCTTATGTGAACTACCCACCTTGGCTTCCCAAAGTGCTTGGATTATAGGTGTGAGCCATCATGCTTGGCCTCCCTGCATTCTTTTAAATGGTGAAAGATAAGATTTTATTTCTTTGGATAATATTTGACATACATACTTTCCATTTCCAAGTAGAAATGATAATGGAAATGAAAATGGGAAATTCTACCTTTGCTGGTCCTCCTCCAGAACTGGTGAAGAGAACACTGAGTAGTGAAATGACAACAATGTCACTGTGTTCAAATAGCAGCAAAGTCCTACAAAAATAAAACAATATCATCTGTGACAAGTATTTTATCTTTGTCAAGGTGCATGAATTCAACTAGAGTTAGAGAAAGGAAAACATTTCCCCTTGATTTCACAAAACATTATAAGAAAAATAAACAGGTACAACTACTTTAGAAAATAGTTTGGCATTACCTATCTTAAAAGGTTGAAGCTAAAAATATGCAATCATATCACTCATAGAATTACATCATATAGATTTCTTATTCTTATATATATATGTATCAGGTAACACTTATAAGGTTGCTCATATCAGCACTGTTTGCAGTAAGCCAAAAAATACAGGCAATATAGAGCCACGTGCTGCATAATATTATTTTGGTCAATGATGGACCGCATATATATGATGGTGGTCCTTTAACATTATAATGGAGCTGAAAAATTTCAATCACCTAGTGTAATGCATTACTCATGTGTTTCTGGTGATGCTGGTATAAACAAACCTACTGCACTACCAGTCATATAATATAGTACATACAATTACGTACAGAACATATAAATGACTATGCAACTGGTTTACGTATTTACTATACCATACATTTAATTATTTTAGAATGTACTTTTACTTTTTATTTATTATTATTTTTTAAGACTCAGTCTCGCTCTTGTCTGCCAGGCTGGAGTGCAATGGCATGATCTCAGTTCACTGCAACCTCTGCCTCCCAGGTTCAAGCAATTCTCCTGCCTCAGTCTCCCAAGTAGCTAAGATTACAGGAGCCTGCCACCATGCCCTGCTAATTTTTGTATTTTTAGTAGAGATGGGATTTCACTATGTTGGCTAAGCTGGTCTCAAACTCCTGACCTCAGGTGATCCGCCCGCCTCAGCCTCCCAAAGTGTTAGGATTACAGGCGTGAGCCACTGTGCCTGGTCACTTTTACTTATTAAAAAGAAAAAAGGTTGTTACTGGGTGGCAAGTAAAAATAAAAAAAAAAAGAGAAAAAAAGAAAAAAGGTAACTATATCTTTGACCTCAAATAGTGGTGTAAAAAAAAAAAAAGTTAACTAAAATACCTTCAGGCAGGTCCTTCAGGAGGTATCCCAGAAGGCGGCATTGTTAGCATAGATGACAACTCCTCGTATGGTACTGCCCTTGAAAACTTCCTAGTGGGACAAGATGTGGAGGTGGAAGATAGTAATATTGATAATCTTGACTCTGTGTATGCGTAGGCTAATGTGTGTGTGTCTTAGTTTTTAACAAAAAAGTGCAAGGAGCAGTAGCCCACGCCTGTAATCCCAGCACTTTGGGAGGGCAAGAAGGGTGGATCCTTGAGCCCAGGAGTTTGAGACCAGCCTGGGCAATGTGGCGAAACCTGCTTTCTACCAAAAAAGATACAAAAGTCAGCCAGGTGTGGTGGTAGGCTCCTGTAGTCCCAGTTACTCGTGAGGCTGAAGAGTGGGAGGATTCCTTGAACCAAGGAGGTGGAGGTTGCAGAGAGCCAAGATCGTGCCATAAACTCTAGCCTGGGTGACAGAGCAAGATCCTGTCTCCAAAAAAAAAAAAAGAAAGTTGAAAAAAATTAAAAATAGAACAAATCTTACAGAATAAGGGTATAAAGAAAGAAAATATTTTTGTACAGTCATACAATATGTTTGTGTTTTAAGCTGTTTTTACAAAAGAGTAAAATACACTAAGGTTAAGCTTCTACCTCCTGAGGTCAGGTGATCTCTTCCACCTCAGTCTCCTGGGTAGCTGGGATTACAGGTAGGCACCACCCCGCCAGGCTAATATTTTGTATTTTTTCTAGAGATGGAATTTTGCCATGTTGCCCAGGCTGGTCTCGAACTTCTGGGCTCAAGTGATCTGCCCACCTCGGCCTCCCAAAGTGCTGAGATTAAAGTTTTTGCAATTGAGAAACTTCATGATGGTTTTAGAAGAACAATGAGGGGACAGTGTTGGTAGTGATAAGGTCAGGAGGTAGATGACTAAATAAGGAGCCAAGTAAAAATGTAAGTACTTCCTCTTTCCTTCCTTATCCCAACAGAAAAGGACAGTGATTTAGTAATAGGAACTGAAACATAATTTCATGAATAACAAATTTAAAAATTGCAGATGATAAGCAATGCTCTTCCCAAGCTAGGAAATCAACTAGCTTTCCCATCCCTCCAAGCTGCAGCTGCTACTGTGGCTGGAGATACGACATTTACAATTATACCTACTCTGTATCTGACAAAGTACATGGCAAATAAGCCAACGGGATCCTAATGCAGAAGCTATTCTATTGGCCATGAGAAAGGAAACAACTTTTCACAAAGCATTTCCACATTTCTAACCCTTCACTTTCACTCTGTCCACCCCAATATTCTGAGTGAGATCCTTTAGAACAGTGGTCCCTAACCTTTTTGGCACCAGGGTCTGGTTTCCTGGAGGACAATTTTTCCAGACGGCAGCAGTAGGGGGATATTTCAGGATGAAACTGTTCCACCTCAGATCATCGGGCATTAAATCCTCATAAGGAGCATGCAACCTAGGTCCCTCCTATGTACAGTTCACAATAGGGTTCATGCTTCTATGAGAATCTAATGCCACCGCTGATCTGACAGGAGGCATAGCTCAGGCGGCAATGCTTGCCCCATCCCAACCCGCACCTCCTGCTCAGTGGCCTGGTTCCTAATGGGTTATGAAGCCATACTGGTCTGTAGCCAGGGGGTGGGAAATCCCTGCTTTAGAACATTCTTTTTTTTTCTTCTGAGATAGGAGTCTCAAAGAATACTCAAAAACTGTCGCCCAGGCTGGAGTGCAGTGGCGTGATCTCGGCTCACTGCAACCTTCACCTCCCAAGTTCAAGTGATTTCTGGCTAATTTTTGTAGTAGAGGCGGGGTTTCATTATATTTGATAGGCTGGTTTCCAACTCCTAATGTCAAATTATCCATCAAAGTGCTAGCATTACAGGCGTGAGCCACTGTGCCGGCTAAGAACATTCTTCATGCCACTCTTTACCTTTCATTCTCATGGCAAGGCATTTTTTCTTATATTTATTTACTAAGTGAAATTTTTTACAGATGGAGAAATGTTAAAAGAATGCTCACACACAGATGCACAATACAATTCCTATGAAGTGGTCCCTAAGCATTTCCTCCTTAAACCAGCCCACTTGCAGAAAAAGATTAATCTATATAGAGCTAGGGAAACATGAAATGGGAGTAGTTTACTTAATCCACCATATGTAGGCTGGACGAGGTGGCTCACGCCTGTAATCCCAGCATTTTGGGAGGCCGAGGTGGGCGGATCACCTGGGGTCAGGAGTTTGAGACCAGCCTGGCAAACATGGTGAAACCTCCTCTCTAATAAAAATACAAAAATTAGCCAGGTGTGGTGGTGGGTGTGCCTGTAATCCCAGCTACTCGGGAGGCTGAGGCAGGAGAACTGCTTGAACCTGGAGGCGGAGGCTGCAGTGAGCCAAGATCATGCCCTTGCACTCCAGCCTGGGAGACAGAGGGAGACTGTCTCAAAAAAAAAAAAAAAAAAAAAAAAAAAAAAAAAATCCACCACACGTTTAATTTGTTAACTGATATACTACTTCTGAGACATTTATTTATGAGAATACTTGCAAAATTGTGCAAAAAAAATGAGTGCTTTTAGAGATTTTGCTCTCCTTCTCACTGGCTGATTTTATTTACCATTTCGGGCCTTTTAGTATAGCTTCTAAGTTAGCTGTTAACAGAGATCATAAATAAATGATTAAAAAGCCATTTATGCTAAAAATTTTCTGAAACTTGGAATTCTAACTAGTAAAATATCTATGACAAATCATGAATAAATATATTAATGGTATTCACTAAAGAACTAGTCCAGAAACTAAACAGGTTCCTTCTTTCTATTTGCTGAATTCTCTCTGATGCTATAAAAGTGACAGACACATTTGTACAGATAAATATTTGACATAAAACACAGTGGAACAAAAATAATAATTCAAAATGAAGAAATATAAACACATATTCAAAATATGCATTATTATTTACCTTAGTGGTCCACAAAGAGTGAGGCCAAAAAACCACAGGAGTGAAATAATACACCCAGCAACTGCATGTTTAAATATTTTGATCCACTATAAATGGAAACAAAAAAATTAAAAATTTCAGTCACATATACTTGGCCATATATCCCAATTTTAAATAAAATGCACATAGAAAGATAATAACAACAAATATTTTAAAGGTGAATTAGTTATTTTGAAATTAAATAGAAAATGTAAGATCCCTTGACTAATTCTAGACTTGCAAGACAGTATTCTGGGCCAGGTGCAGTGGCCTATGCTTGTAATCCCAGCACTTTGGAAGGCCGAGGTGGGTAGATTACTTGAGGTCGGGAGTTCGAGACCAGCCTGGCCAACATGGTGAAACCCCCATCTCTACTAAAAATATAAAAATTAGCTGAGTATGGTGGTGGGCGCCTGTAATCCCAGCTACTTGGGAGGCTGAGGCAGGAGAATTGCTTGAAGCTGGAAGGTGGAAGTTACAGTGAGCCAAGATCACGCCACTGCAATGCAGCCTGGGCAACAGAGCAAGACCCCATCTCAAAAAAAAAAAAAAAAAAAGACAGTATTCTGTTTTCCATTATCTATATTATTGTCTGCTGGTAGATTTTGAAATATTTTTCTTCAGAGTACAATTTTCTGTTTACTCAGTAGTTTCCTGGGATCATTTAACTTTTTGTCTTTAAATTATTTTCCACCAGGAACTTTTAGTGATCCAATTATTTCAAAGAAGAGAAAAAAGTTAAGATGGGGTTTAGACTACTAATCCTATTTTTAAAAATGTTCTTGGTCTCTGAAACAGAAGTACTTAAATTTTCCTTTCTAATAAAAAAATTATGACACAGGTTTCTAAGTCATGGCACAAAGCAAACATGTAGTGGGATATAACTGCTGCCCAAAGAAGTGATAGATGTGATGATGTGAAATGATTCGGCAAAATGTAGGACATTTCTAGTTTGAACCACAGCTGCCTAAAGAGAATAGTGACAATGATGATGAGGGTGTCACATTGCTACAATGATGATGAGACACTATTCTAAGAACTTCTTAAATATTAATTCATTTCTTCCTCACAGTTCCATTAGGAAGTTACTATTACCTCCATTTTACAGGTGAGCAAATTAAGGTAGAGAGAAATCAAGTAACTTGCCCAAAGTAAGGGTCAGTAAGGACAGACAGAAAGAACATGACTTTGTCTGATTCCAGAAACATTACTCTTAACTCCTATGCTTTGTCAGCTTTCCAGTGACATTTGTACTAGGCTCTTAGGCATACTTGCATGTCCAATTTGTAAATCTTTCAGAATAAGAAGTATGAATTAAAGAAAATAATTACATGAATGTTTTATAATTTTTTTTACCCTCTTCTGTTTTTTAAAGCCATTCCATGATCTTAGTATTTTACAGTTTACCCTTGAAGTCTCTATTCTGAAAAGACAAGAGCAAGTTAACTCTAAAATTGTTCTTCGGCATACTTAAATCATTCACTAAGTGCCCATTATTGAAAAATAAGCATTGCATCCTGGCCCACTAAATAAGAAGCTGCTAGGAATAAGAGATTCTGCAAAAACTTTACCTGGTGTTTGGTAATAGTTTTCCCAGAAGAAAATGGCTTTTGAAACAAAACCATAAAAAATGCAGTCCTGTAAATATTGAAACATTAATATATTAATATTAATATTAAACACACATTATGTTTTTAAGTAAAGACACTTATTTTAAACAAATATACCAGAACTTGAAAAGTGTGTTATCTTCTGAATAAATCATACCGGAAAACTATACTTATTTTAGTAAGAATCCTATTGCAACATTTTGAGAACTCTTATTTTTTGTCTTCAGAACCAGTTAACAAGCCACAAAAGTAAAAGAGTCACAATTTTTTTTTTATATCTTAAAATACCAAAGAAAATAATTCCTATTTTCTGTAAAATCCAGTAAAAATAAATCTTGAAATAGTATAATGAAAATGAAGAAATTACTAATTATACATCCCTACCTTTGACATTGCTAAAGCAGTTACATAAAAATGCACGTAACTTGGCCGTGCGTGGTGGCTCAGGCCTGTAATCCCAGCACTTTGGGTAGCCAAGGTGGGCAGATCACCTGAGGTCAGGAGTTGGAGACCAGCCTGGCCAACATGGCAAAGCCCCATGTGTTCCAAAACAAAACAAAACAAAACAAAAATTAGCCGGCCATGGTGACACACCTGCAATCCTTTAAACTCGGGAGGCTAAGGCAGAATTGCTTGAACCCAGGAGGAAGAGGCTGCAGTGAGCTGAGACTGAGCCACTGCACTCCAGCCTGGGCAACTGAGCCACCATCTCAAAACAAAAAGGTTCTGGTGCGGTGACTCATGCTGGTAATCCCAGCGCTTTCGGAGGCGGAGGCAGAGGCAGGTGGATCACCTGAGGTCAGGAGTTTGAGACCAGCCTGGCCAACATGGTGAAACCCTGTCTCTATGAAAAATATAAAAAATAAGCCAGGCATGGTGGTGGACGCCTGTAAATCCCAGCTACTCGGGAGGCTGAGGCAGGAGAATCGCTTGAACCTGGGAGGCAGAGGTTGCAGTGAGCCAAGATTGCGCCACTGCACTCTAGCCTGGGCAACAAGAGCAAAACTCCATCTCAAACAAACAAACAAACAAGCAATTTCCTAGTCAAGAATCTCTTTCACAGCCAGGTGTAGTGGCTAGATCATCTGAGGTCAGGAGTTCAAGACCAGCCTGACCAACATGGTGAAACCCTGTCTCTACTAAATACAAAAAAAATTAGCTGGTGTGGTGACACGTGCCTGTAATCCCAGCTACTTGTGAGGCTGAGGAAGGAGAATTGGTTGAACCCGGGAGGTGGAGGTTGCACTGAACCAAGATTGTGCCATTGCACTCCAGCCTGGGCAACAAGAGTGAAACTCTGTCTCAAAACAAACAAACAATCTCTGTCCCAAATTACCAAAATTATACTCCCAAGAGTTTTTTTTTTTTTTTTTTTTTTTTTGAGACAGTCTTGTTCTGTTGCCCAGGCTGGAGTATAGTGGCACGATCTCAGCTCACTGCAACCTCCACCTCCCAGGTTCAAGTGATCCTCCTGCCTCAGACCCTGTCTAGTAGCTGGGATTACAGGCATGTGCCACCATGCCCAGCTAATTTTTGTATTTTTAGTAGAGACAGAGTTTCATTATGTTGTCTAGGCCGGTCTTGAACTCCTGACCTCAGGTGATCCACCAGTCTCAGCCTCCCAAAATTTGGGATTACAGGCATGAGACACCACCCTGACTCCCAAGAGTCTCTAACAGGTTTTTATTAACAGAGAGGGTGGTCACTAACAATTTTGAGGTCCAAGAAATCTTTATTTAGAATTTCTCACGTGTAGAATAATTTGACGTTTATACTGTATGAAGACTCTGTATTAAGAAAGGATTATGTAGTGAACACATTGCAGCATGGTTTAACTTAGAAAATAAGGAATATTTGTACCAAGACAGGCCTCAGGTAACATCCTGTGCCTGTCTGAAGATTGGGCTGTGTCAGTCAAATGGTCTAGGAATCCCTAGTGTCCCTGAGACCCTTTCAGGGAGTCACCAAGGTTAAAACCACTTTCATAAAAACATCAAGACATTATCTGCCCCTTTCACTCTTATTCTCCCAGGAGTGCAGAGCAAAGTTGCTAATATTACAGCAGATTGAACGCTGAAGGAGTTATGAGAATCTGGCTATCCTCTATTAAGCCAGATAGTAAAATAAATTTGCAAAAATCTCATCAAAGTCTTTGTTTAGCCAAGTGTTAGAGCACAACAATCCCTTTTCTTTTCAGTCTCTTTGTACCTCTAATCTTAAGTATTCTCCCAGTTAAAAACATTTATCAAATACTTGTCAGGAGTAACCAACAAAACAAAATATTCTATGTAAAGTTTCTTAAACATACTCTGTTAAAACAGGATTTTTAAAGAAATAAAAAATATCAAGGAAAAAAACCCCATACACTCACCCAAGTTTTAATATAAAAATGAACTGAACAATGTGAACAGCTTTTAGGAGATCATATGATTCGAAAAGTCCCACGGCCTTCAAAAATTTAGTGAAACATAGTAACACAACATATTTTGTTAATCTGAAAAATAAAAGCAGAAACAATTTTTAGTATCACTGAAATTACAAGCAACTTACCAATCTGGTTTTCTTAATCATAACAAGAGGTCATACTGAACCCATAGAAATATACATAAACAATAAATGAAACAAAACAAAGTCCCCAAACAACTCACCAACCACATGATAATTACCGTTGACTTTTTTTTTAAATTAGAGATGGGGTCTCACTATGCTGCCCAGGTTAATCTTGAACTCCTTGGCTCAAGTGATCCTCCCGTCCTGGCCTCCTGAACTGCTGGGATTATAGGTGTGAGCCACCGTGCCCAGCCTACTGTTAACACTTTGAGGCCAGGTGCAGCAGCTTGAGACCAGCCTGGGCAACATGGCAAAAGCCTATCTCTAGAAAAAATACAAAGAATTAGCCAGGCATGGTGGCGCATGGCAGCAGTCTCAGCTATTTAGAAGGCTGAGGTGGGAGGATCACCTGAGCCTGGAAGGTTGAGGTTGCAGTGAGCTGTGATCATGCCACTGCACTTCACCCTGGGCGATGGAGTGAGATCCTGTCTCAAAAAACAAACAAACACGCTAGGCACTCACTCCTGTAATCCCAGCACTTTGGGAGGCCGAGGCAGGTGGATCACCTGAAGTCTGGAGTTCAAGACCAGCCTGGCCAACGTGGTGAAAACGGGTCTCTACTAAAACACAAAAATTAGCTGGGCATGGTGGTGCATGCCTGTAGTCCCAGCTACTCAGGAGCCTGAGGCAGGAGAATCTCTTGAACCTGGAGGCAGAAGTTGCACTTCAGCCTGGGTAACAGAACGAGACTCTGTCTCAAAACCAACCAACCAACTAACCAACCAACCACAACATTTTAGTATATATACTTCTGGTTTATTTTCAATGTTTATGAATGATTATGTATAGATATAGTCTACTTTAACAAAAAATGCCAGACTAAAAATGAAAATTTTCTTGAGTGAGTTGCTGGACTATTTTGTTATCTGCTTTCTAACTTAGTAACTCCTCCAAACAAATAAGGAGAACAAAATAAAAACTAAATTCTGTTATGAAACAAAAAGACCACAATATAGGAAGAAACGAAGAATGGTAAATGACTTTTTTCGGTTTGCACCTCCTCTGCCTTGCTAAGTGACTGCAGTGAGAGAGTTGTGGTTGAAAGGTCAATTGACTGAATTTAGAGTCCTAAAAAGGCTAAGGAACTGGAAACACTTCAGTAGGGGAATGAAAAGCTGAAAACAGGAGGACCTCTAGGAAGTCTTCCAAGTAATCAGATCCTCAGGTTCCTGCCCAGCAGGCAGGCAACCATCTCTCCTCAACCACTATAGGAGTTAGTAGAGTCTTAGCCTCTGGCGAAGTCACTGAAATTTCCTGAAGTACACCACTCTGCTGGTTTTATAAGAGAATGTCCATGTTCTTAGGAAAAACAAGTATTTAAAGATAAGAATCATGAAGTATGTAACTTACTGTCAAATAGTCCTGGGGAAAAAAATACCTGTGTGTGTGGATTTAGAAAGAGAGAATAATAAATCACATGGGATGATACATTAACAATCAGGGAATCTAGGTAAATATATTACTCAACTGTTGTATAGGTAAATATACTATACAACTTTTACCTAAACTTGAAATTATTTTTAAATGAGTAGTTTAAAAGCGTTATTTATTCAAGAGTGTATTGTCTCAGGTAGGGAAACATGGTACACAATCCTTTGCTATTTTATTTGTACTATTTACTTAGTAGAGTTGCCCTTCTATTATAGTTTATTGCAGAATCAAATTCAACTCAGGACTGGTTGAGTTTTGATGGATTCCACGTTGCAAGAGTTTTACTTTAGACTAAAAATCAAATACTAGATTTTAATCTGCAACAAAAACTAGTTGACAAGTCCTTTAAATGTGGGTATTTTTATGCTGTCATTCACAAATATGGATTATTTTAAGCAAATGTTTTTATTTTGGTTTAAGTTCTCTTGGCTGGGAAAGGCAGAGGGTCACAGCTAACATTTCTTGAGCACTTGCTATATTCCAAGTGGTTTGAATATATCATCTCATTTAATTCTTACAAGAATTCTGCAAACTAAGAAGTGGTATCCTTGTTTCACAAAACTGAATCATAGAAAAGTACTTTGCCCAAGGTCATACAACTAATAAATGAGCTGGGAGTCCGAGTTGTTTCAAACTCCATGTATAGTGTCTTCTACGTAGTAGATACTTGAATATTTATTGAATAAACTGAACCTCAATTACATTTTTATTTTTTAGCCAGAGAACTGTTGAGCTACTGAAGTAGGCAAAGCCCAAGAGGCAGGTTTGAACCTAAATCCAAATTTCAGTAATTCCAGGTTTAGAGAACCAGGGTATTTTCTTTCCTTTTTTCTTTTTGAGATGGAGTTTTACTCTTTCACCAGGCTGGAGTAAAGTGGCACTACTTCAGCTCACTGAAACCTCTGCCCTCTGGGTTCAAGTGATTCTCTTGCCTCAGCCTCCTAAGTAGCTGGGATTACAGGTGCCCACCACCATACCTGGCTAATTTTTGTATATTTTTAGTAGAGATGGGTTTTCACCATGTTGGCCAGGTTGGTCTCAAACTCCTGACCTCAGGTGATCTGCCTGCCTTGGCCTCTCAAAGTGCTAGGATTACAGGTGTGAGCCACCTGCCCAGCACAGAAGCAGGGAATTTTCTAAACCTTCACAGAAAAGACCAGTGATAACCTTTGATGAGACTAGTTAATGGCAAATAATGGTTTATAAATTAGTAGGGGGAGGAGGGTGGAGTGGGCCAGGCACAGTGGCTCATGCCTGTAATCCTAATGCCGGGAAGCCTAGGCAGAAGGCGTTCAAGACCAATCTGGGCAATACAGTGAGACCCTGTCTCCAAAAAGTTTTTAAAAATTAGTCTCCCTTTCTTCTCTCCCATCTTCACCTCCTGATAAACTGAAGCTTTTAATTGTTTTTACTTCATAAAATGAACTAGGAGTGTCTGCTTATCCATATGTGCTTACTTAGCCTGGTTTTTCATCTTTAGCCCAACAGTTCATTAATTGCAACTTTAAAAATCAAAGAATCCAGGCCAGGCAAAGCTCATGGCTCTAATACCAGCACTTTGGGAGGCTGACGAGGGAGAACTGCTTGAGCCTAGGAGTTCGAAACAAACCTGGGTAATGTAGCAAGACCTCGTCTCTACTAAAAATTAAAAAAAAGAACTGGGTATGACGGTACACACCTGTAGACTCACATACTGGGGAGCCTGAGATGGGAGGATTGCTTAAGCCCAGGAGTTCGAGGTTGCAGTGAACCATGAAGGTTCTATTGCACTCCATCCTGGGCAACAGAGGAAGTAACCTTGTCAGAAAGAAAAGAAAGGGAAGGAGAAGAAAGGAAGAAATGAAGGAAGGGAGGGAAGGAAAGAAAAAGGGAAGAAAGGAAGAAACCACTAAAATCTCTGAGTGTTTTTCATGTTCTATTTTTTTTCTAGTACCTATACATTTACTTTCTGTTGCCATTTTTTTTTTTTTGGAGTTTTTTTTGAGTGGGAGGGGAGGTGGGGCAGGGTCTTGCACTGTCACCCAGGCTGAAGTGCAGTGGTGGGATCACAGCTCTGTAGCCTTGACCTCCCAAGCTCAAGTGATCCTTCTGCCTTATTCTCCCAAGTAGCTGGAACTACAGGCACTGCCACTGTGCCTGGCTAATTTTTGTATTTTTTGTGGAGACGGGGGTCTCATTATGTTACCAGGGCTGGTCTCAAATTGAAGGGCTCAAGTGATCCACCTGCTTCAGCCTATATTTACTTTATACCTAAACAATTGCTGGAGATTTAGTAAGTTTTCCAGAAGGGTCCTCCCAGAAGGTTGAAGCCTAGCTTTTGAGATATTGGAGTTAAATGAGAGAATGGGAGGCAGAGTTAAGAGGGGAAACTTTTTTTAATCTCCACATTTTCAATCCAGGACCTCATCCTTCCTTTACTTTTGTAACCTGGAATCCATCAAAATTCAACCAGTCTTGGGTTGAATTTGATTCTGCAATAAACTATAACAGAAGGGCAACTCTGATAATAGTACAAAAAAAATAGCAAAGGATTGTGTACCACATTTCCCTACCTGAGACAGTATACTCTTGAATAAATAATGCTTTTAAACCACTCATTTAAAAATAATTTCAAGTTTAGGTAAAAGTTACAAGAGTAGTATATTCTTTATCTGGATTCCCTGATTGTTAATGTATCATCCTATGTGATTTATTATTCTCTCTCTTTCTCTGGACATTCTCTTATAAAACCAGCAGAGTTGTCTACGTCAGAAAATTTAAGTGATATGATACTTTTTTTTTTTTAAGATGGAGTTTCACTCTTGTTGCCTAGGCTGGAGTGCAATGGTGCAATCTCAGCTCATCACAACCTCCGCCTCCTGGGTTCAAGCCATTCTTGCCTCAGCCTCCTGAATAGCTGAGATTACAGGGGCACTCCACGCCCGACCTTTTTTTTTTTTTTTTTTTTTTTGGCATTTTTAGTAGAGGCAGGGTTTCGCCATGTTGGCCAGGCTGGCCTGGAACTCCTGACCTCTCAGGTAATCCGCCCACCTCAGCCTCCCAAAGTGCTGGGATTACAGGTGTGAGCCACTGAGCCCGGCCTGATATGATACTTTTATCTAATCTATTGTCCATAGTCCAATTTTGTCAACTGACCCAGTAACGTCCTTTAAAACACATTCCCCCTACTACCAAATCAGACCAGAATTGCCTATTGCATTTAGTTGTCCTGTTTCAATAGATTAGAAAATTAAATTTACGCTACAAAAATGCAGTTGGTTTAAGTTCTATTCCATTATATGTGGCGTTCTTCTCTTTTCATAAAAATTGGTTATGTTATAATGCTATTACTACAGTTCTAAGGAATTCATCAAAATTTATCACTTTCTTTAAATATCAAAGAAAGTATTCCAGAATGAGAAAAACCCATTAGAAACGGAGGCAATGAACACCAGTTCGAACGAAGTTGCAGGGCTATATTTCGCGCATTTTGGACACTATTTCAGAACTCATTTTTGACACTATCTTCGAAGGACACACTCAAGGTGGTCACTGCACCACTTGCTCCCTTACTTTTGGGGTTGGTGGAAGAGTTGGAGAGAGTAAGTGGGAATTTTCACTTTTTACTCTATGAATTGCTGTGCTGTTTAAATTTGACAATGAGGACACATTTCTTATTTAAGAATAAAATACAAAAAGAAAATGGGGCTGGACTCTCTATGCGCTGAGTTAACCTGAACATCCAAGTTCACGTATATACTTTGGTTTCGTCACCTGAAGAGATGACGGTGACACCTTCCCCTAATTTATGCAGGGAAACGTCAGAACGGCTAAGAAGTCACCAGACTATTTCATGGAGAAACATCCAAGTGAAAGGCTTCTCACAGATCAGAAAAACATCGCACGTGAACTGGCGGGCAGTTCTAAGACTGACTGCCTTGAAACCCAGAAGCAGAAGCTTTCTGGCTTTCGCGCCTTCATTCTGCAGCGGGCACCCGAGGAGTCCGGGGAGCCCGGAGGCAGCCTGCGTGCAGCGAGGGAGGCAGAGGGAGAGGGCGCGCCGACCCCGGGACCCCCGGGCTGTCATCAGGGACCGGAGGGAGGCCAGGGAAGGTGGATCCGGAGCGGTCCGGCCGGTCGCTGCTTTCCGGATCAGTCCCTTACCGAGCGCTGGGTACGTCCACTGGCCCGAGGCCGCCGCCGCCGCCGGGGCCGGCCCGCACGTCTCCGCCGTATTTCTCCTCCATCCTGGGGCTCAGGAGCCGCCGCCGCTGCCACCACCGCGGGGTCTCCTCATGTCTCGCCGCTGCCGCGGAACACCAGGCGCAGGCTCGTCACTCCCCCATGGCAGCGGCCCCGTCGGGTTCTTACAGGCCGGGCCGCCGCTGCCGCTATCCCTGGCTCCGGCTCACAAGCACACGCGCGTCGTGACTAGGCCGCGGGCAGTTCCGGCGGCGCCCGGTTCCCGGGAGGCAGCGCCGGTAGGGACGTTGCCAAGCCACGTCATCAGGCCCGGCAACCCTCACTCCCGGGGGAGTGCACAGCACGGCGCCTGCGCAAGCAGAACACTCGCCTTTCCTCTCCCCTCCTTAGGCTCCTCCCGCCATGTTGTGACGCATTGAAGCCCCGCCTCCTACGGGGCCTCGCCGGTTGGCGCTCCCGGTGCACTTACCTGTCCCTGCATTGCCACCTATGGGCCGTCAGAGGTACAGTGGATTCCTGTAGCGCAGAGGGAGGGGGCGTGGAAAGTGCGCTGCGCGTATGATTTAAACAAAGCTCACCAGTCTTTTCCTCTGCGGTAGGGATTCTTTATCTGGGTTAACATACCCTCTGCCTCTAAGTTTTTATGAATGTGGATCATTTTTGTTATGAGAAGGCCCAAAGTCTTAAAAGTTCACGTGCCCCCCCCGCCCCCCGTCTGCCCCCACGCCCCGTCCCCCCTAGCCCCCCGCCAAGAGATAAGCTGTAGAGAATTTTTTCAAACAGTGGTACAGCCATTTCTTTTCAGCAACGCCTTTGATGGACTTGGGAGAGGAGAAACTAGTGTTTTTGGCCTTCTCTGCAACCTATCCCAGCGCAATTTTCTAGCAGTGACTGTATGCGAATCTTCATGGCGTTCTCTCCCACTCCCAAGGGAACCTGAAGGCAATTTCCAGATTTCTAAAGAAAAATTCTTATCCTGGGCAACATGGCAAAACCCTGTCTGTACAAAAGCAGTTAGCCAAGCGTGGTGCGTACCGGTGGTCCCAGCCACTCAGGAGGCTGAGGTGGGAGGATCGCTTCAATCCGGGAGGTCAAGGTTGCAGTGAGGCATCATCATGCTACTGCACTCCAGCCTGGGCGACAGAGCGAGACCCTGTCTTTTGGGAGGGAAAAAAAGCAAAAAGAAAGAAAATATTCTTCAGGCCGGCCACGATGGCTCATGCCTGTAATCCCAGCACTTTGGGAGGCCGAGGTGGGTGGATCACGAGGTCGAGAGATGGAGACCATCCTGGTCAACATGGTGAAACCCTGTCTCTACTAAAAATACACAAATTAGCTGGGCGTGGTGGTGCACGTCTGTAATCCCAGCTACTCGGGAGGCTGAGGCAGAAGAATCGCTTGAACCTGGGACATGGAGGTTGCAGTGAGCTGAGGTCGAGCCACTGCACTCCAGCCTGGCGACAGAGCGAGACTCTGTCTCAAAAAAAAAAAAAATTATTCGTTGCCACAGGGAACCTGGGGTCATCTATCAAATAAAAGAACGTTGGAAGGTAACTGCTTTTGTGGCTTTTTGTGTGGGGGCTGTAGCACTGGTAACCGTCGTTAGAGGCCCTGGAATCCAAGTGTGTGAGGACGGAACATAGGAGAAGGAAGAGGATTTTGTTCAGGATTGTGTGTAAACTGTTTTGTCTCCTTTTTAAAAAGTAAAGAATTGGTTTTCTTTAAATGCTAGTTGTGAAACTGTAATCCAGTCACATGTGTAAAAACAGATCAGATAGTGTTACCTGAAAAGGGGTCCCCATCAAGACCCCAAGAGAGCTTGGATTTCACGAAGGAACTTGAGGCGAGTCCATACAGTAAAGTGAAAGTAAGTTTATTAAGAAGTAAAGGCCAGGCGTGGTGGCTCACGCCTGTAATCCCAACACTTTGGGAGGCTGAGGCAGGCGGATCACGAGGTCAGGAGTTCAAGACCAGCCTGGCCAACATGGTGAAACCCTGTCTCTACTAAAAATACAAAAATTAGCTTGGCATGGTAGTGTGCATCTGTAATCCAAGATACTCGGGAGGCTGAGGGAGGAGAATTGCTTGAACCTAGGAGGTGGAGCTTGCAGTGATGAGTGAGCCGAGATCATGCCATTGCACTCCAGCCTGAGTGACAAGAGCAAGACTCCATCTCAAAAAAGAAAAAAAAAGTGAAGGAATAAAAGAATGGGCTACTCCATTGGCAAAGCAGCTGCTGTGGGCTGCTCTGCTAATACTTATTACTCCTTGATTATTTGCTAAACAGGGGGTGGATTATGCATGAGTTTTCTGGGAAAAGGGTGGCCAATTCCCAAAGCTGAGGGCTCTTACCCTTTTTGGACCATATAAGGTATCTTCCTGATGTTGCCATGGCATTTGTAAACTGTCATGGCGCTGGTGGGAGTGTCTTCTAGCAGCTATTGCATTACGTTAGTGTATAATCAAGAGTGAGCCTGACCAGAGGTCACTTTCGTGGCCACCTTGGTTTTGGTGGGTTTTGGTCAGGTTCTTTACCACAGCCTGTTTTATCAGCAAGGTCTTTGTGACCTGTATCTTGTGCTGACCTCTTATATCATCCTATGACTTAGAATAACTAACCTCCAGCGGGGCACAGTGGCTCATGCCTGTAATCCCAGCACTTGGGAGGCCAAGGCAGTTGGATCACCTGAGGTCAGGAGTTCGAGACCAGCCTGACCAACATGGCAAACGCTGCCTCTGCTAAAAATACAAAATTAGCCAGGCATGGTGGTGCATGCTTGTAATCCCAGCTACTTGGGAGGCTGAGGCAGGGTAATTGCTTAAACCCAGGAGGCAGAGGTTGCAGTGAGCTGAGATTGCACCTTTGCAATCCAGCCTGGGCAACAGAGTGAGACTTTGTCTCAAAAAAAAGAAAAAAGACATAAAGTGTCTGTTGTATCAGCCTTAAGGTCTCTGTGTTGATGTTAAAGCTGGTCAGCTGTGCCTGAATTCCAAAAGGGAAGAGGGTATAATGAGGTATGTTTGGCTCTCCCTTCTCATGGCCTAGTTTTTCAGGTTAATTTTGGAATGCCCTTGGTCAAGAGGAGGGGTCCATTTAGATGGTTGGGGGGCCTTAAAATTTTATTTTTGGTTTACAATACAATACTCCATCAGCTCTATTGGGATTTTAAACTCAGGATGTTTTATAGTATTATGTTTATTTATTGAATTTTTATAAAAACATCCATGTCTTTTGCCTGCATCTGGTGATAATAATTGGCTCAGAGTGGTGTGGGCCAGATAAGATCCAGAAAAAAGTGATAATCTTGCTTCACCTTCTTGAAGTGACTTTTCTTTTTCTTTTTTTGAGACAAGGTCTTCCTCTGTCATCCAGGCTTGAGTGCAGTAGCGGGATCATGGTTCATGATCCTGCTAGGCTTAAGTGATCCTCCCATTTCAGCCACCTGAGTGGCTGAATTACAGGTGCGTGCCACCATACCTGGCTAATTATTTATTTCTTTTGTAGAAATGAGATCTCAGTATGTTGCCCAGGCTGGTCTCAAACTCCTGAGCTCAAGCAATGCTCTCGCCTCAGCCTCTCAAAATGTTAGGATCTCAGTTGTGAACCACCATGCCCAGCAGAGTGACTTCTGTAGCAGTTTTTGGGTATCAGTTTCTTTGTAAAATTGCTGTTTTCTAATTAGAATGGCAGCAGTAATAACTATTTTTCCAGAGCTAGTTTAGTTCCTTTGGAGCTCAGTGAACTAGGTGAAATGGCATGTATGAATGAGATGAAGTTTTATCCTAAATGGAACTTGAATACAGCTGATATTTTTGATTTGGTTAGAATCACATTTTTCTTTCTTTCTTTCCTTTTTTTTTTTTTTTTTTTTGAGACAGGGTCTCATTCTGTTGTCCAGGCTGGAGTGCAGTCGCGTGATCTTGGCTCACTGCAACCTCTGCCTCCTGAGCTCAAGCAATATTCACACCTCAGCCTCCTGAGTAGCTGGGACTATTTTTTTTTTACAAAAAATCTACAAAAATTAGCCAGGCATGGTAGTATGCACCTATAGTTTTTTTTTTTTTTACCATCTTTGCCATGTTGCCCAGGCTGGTCTTGAGCTCCTGGGCTCAAGCAATTCTCACCGTCTTGGCCTCCCAAGTTCTGGGATTATAGGCGTTAGCCATCAGGCCTGGTACCTTTTTCTTTTAGGCCAAATATAAGTACATTTCTTACAATTGTTTTTATGGTAGAAGGAAAATTGCCTCCTTTTTCTTTCTTCCTGTTCATCTCTGAACCCATTCCAAGCTGGCCTCTGTACTCATCACTCCCTTGAAGCAGCTCTTCCCCACTTATTTGTGGGGCAAATGTTCCAAGCACCTAGTGGATGTCTGAAACCACAAATAGTACCAAACCCTATAGATACTATATTTTTCCTGTATCTACATCCCTATAATAAAGTTTATAAATTAGGCACAGTAAGAGATTAACAGCAATATCTAATAATAGAACAATTATAATGATATATCATTCACAATTTCACAGAGAGATTTGTTCTTACTGTAGAGCTTAGCAACCTTGGCATACAGTTTTTTTCTTTCTTTATTGAGAACTTTCAGCTTCTCACTTAAAGGATGCACTTTACAGCTTCTCTTTGGCATTTCTAAATTGCCAGCACCACTACTTTTGTGCAATGGGGTCATTATTAAGTAAAATAAAGGTGACTTGAATGTAAACACTGCAATGCAGTGATAGTCAAACTGATAACGGATAGGACTAATAAGTGTCTCATGGACAGGAAGTGTGTACAGCTACGCTGGACAAATGGAGAATTCATGTCCCAGCTGGGCTGGAGTGGGACAGCGTCAGATTTCATCATACTACTTGGAACTGTGCTCAATTTAAAACTTATGAATTGCCCCAACACAGTGGCTCATGCCTGTAATCCCAGCACTCTTGGAGGCTGAGGCAGGCAGATCGCTTGAGCCTAGGAGTTTGAGACCAGCCTGAGCAACATGGCAAAACCTTGACTTTACAAAAAACTCAAAAATTAGTCAGGGGCCGTGGTGGTGTACACCTGTAGTCCCAGTTACTCGGGAGGCTGGCTGAGGTGGGAGGATCACCTGAGCCCAGGAGGCAGAGGATGAGTAAGCTGAAATCATGCTGCTGCACTCCAGCCTGGGTGACAGAGCAAGACTCTGTTGTTTTTTTTTTTTTTTTGAGAGAGTTTTGTTCTTGTTGCCCAGGCTGGAGTGCAATGGTGCAGTCTCTGCTCACTGCAACCTCTGTCTCCTGGGTTCAAGTGATTCTCCTGCCTCAGCCTCCTGAGTAGCTGGGATTACAGGCATGTGTCACCACGCCCTGCTAATTTTGTATTTTTAGTAGAGACATAATTTCACCATGTTGGTCAGGCTGGTCTCAAACTCCTGAGAGCCTCGGCCTCCCAAAGTGTTGGGATTACAGGTGTGAGCCACCGCGCCCGGCCAAGACTCTGTCTTAGAAAAACAAAAAACAAAAAACAGGCCAGGCACGGTGGCTCACACTAGCAGTGTGGGAGGCCGAAGTGAGTGGATCACCTGAGGTCGGGAGTTCAAGACCAGCCTGACCGACATGAAGAGACCCCATGTCTACTAAAAATACAAAATTAGCCTGGTGTGGTGGTGCATGCCTGTAATCCCAGATACTTGGGAGGCTGAAGTAGGAGAATCACTTGAACTTGGGATGCAGAGATTGTGGTGAGCCGAGATCGTGCCATTGAACTCCAGCCTGGGCAACAAGAGAAAAACTCTGTCTAAAAAAAAAAATTAGCCAGATTTGGTGTCAAACTCCTGTAATCTCAGCTATTTAGGAGGCTGAGGCAGGAGAATTGCTTGAACCTGGGAGATGGAAGTTACAGTAAGCCAAGATCATGCGGTTACACTCCAGCCGGGCAACAGAGTGAGACTGTTGCAAAAACAAACAAACAAAAAACCCTTATGAATTTCTGGAATTTTTCATTTAGTATTTTCAGACTGTGGTTGATCACAGGTGACTGAAATTGTGGAATGCAAAACCATAGCTAAGGGGCCTACATACTTTTCAGCTGTATGTTATTTCATTTCTCTACAGCTTTCAACATAGTTGATCTCCCTGTCCTTCTTGAAACATTCTCTTTCCTTGGCTTCCAGAATACTGCATTTGATTGTCTCAAAGGAAGCTTGAGTTTTTTGTGTCCTAAAATAAACTTACAATCTTTCTCCCAGGCCTGAGCCTCTTCTATCTCATTGGATGGCACCATTTATCCAGTTTAGCACATCAAAAACTTAGTTATCATCCTTAACACCTCCCCTTTCTTGTAATCTATTACCAGGTTGCATCATTTTTTACCTTCTGTTTCTCGAATCAATCCAAAAATGTTCATCTCCATCACTATCAAGTCTAGGCGGCCATCATCTTTAACGCTACAGTCATCTCCTAACTAACCCTTCCAAGTTTACACTTTCCTTTATCCAATCTAGTTTCCATATTCTGTCGTAGTAATAGTAATCTTTTCCAAATGCAAATCTTACAATGCATTGCCCACCCCATCACATTCCACCCCAGCCTTCTAGTGTCTTTCCATTATTATTATGACAAACTCAAATCATTATCATGGCCAATAACATCCTGGATGGTTTTGCCCCAACGCACCTTTTCAGCTTCATTTCACATTAAGCTGTTTCTTGCTCGCTGGGTTCCACTAGCCCTTTTTGTACCTTCCTCAATTGTGCTGTTTTGTCTTCTGATACAAGACATTGCTCAGACAGTTTTCTATGCCCTAGAACACTCCTGTTAAATCAAATTGAGCCTAAAGCTGCCTCCTTACATATTTTAAGTTCAGCCTAAAGGTTTATCTGTACATCATGAACTATTAACTAAATGGAGTTGTAAACAGATTGTAGCCTACTCTTGTGTCAGTCACCAAGTTTTGACCAATCAAAGGTGGTCAGCTGTTCAAACTGTGTTCAAATAAGGCAAACAGAGTTGTAACCAATTTGGCTTTTTCCATACCTCACTTCCATTTGCTGTATGCCACTTTGCATTTTCTGTTCACAAATCTTCTCCTACCACGTGGCTGTGCTGGAGCCTCTGAGGCTACTTTGGCTCAAGAGGCTGAACAATTCATGAATCATTCTTTGCTCAATTAAATTCTTTTAAATTTAATTTGGCTAAAGCCTTTCTTTTAACACTCCCTACCTTAACATTTTCTCATTAAAACCCTCCTTATCCTTTTTCCTGCAGGCTGAGTTCTCCAGAAGCAGACTCACATGGAGTTTAGTGTGGAGAAGGGTGCTTTTGGGACTAACAACTGGGAAAGAGAGGGAAAGAAAGCATACTTTGGCAGAGGGAGAAGTCAAGGAGTAGTGCAGTCCAACAAAAGCCTCATGGAGACCTTTGGAGCTAAAATGATCTTTCAGAGATACCTTACATTCTGTTGAAATGACTAGGCCTTTAATTAGGCTTGCAGACACTTTGAAGGGTGAGAAAAGCAGAATTTATTGGATACAAAGGAAAAGAAAGGGAAACAGGGACTCTCATCAAAGGGAGAATCCTGCTAGTATACAGGCTTCCCACCTTACAGATTGAATCCCAGTTTCCACCCAGGAAGAGGAGGGGCCGGGCTCCTCCTGCTGTAAAGGATGTGAACTTCTGTGGCTCCACCCCAGTGTGCAAAGCCTGGTCAGAGTTTCTCCAGGGACCTCTTTACACTTGGCTGTCTCAGTAGTTATGTTGGTAAATGTTTAACAACCAGCTCTTTGGGAGAAAAAGCCCCATTTTATAGTGTTTGCCAGTTTCCATGGTATGCATACTCCCACCATGGCTGGTTTCAAGCTACCAATTGTGACATCGGTGAATGTGGAGTTGGAAAAGATACACAATAGATAATCTCAAAAACACAGGTTTGGCTGTGAACTGAATCTGTGGTCAGAAAAGAAAAAAAAAAAGAAAAAAGAAAAGCACAGGTAATAATAAAATGTAGTAAAAAATAATTAGGAAGTGATGAGTTTTGAGTATTTATGATTTGTTTTTGATATGATTTAATTATAAGTTTACATAACTTAATATTTGATAATGGCTGTTTAAAACCTGTCTCAAAATTCTTAACAATTAAACTGTTGGCTCCCATGAAGCAGTATGATCTGGCTGCAGCACCACGGGTGGTCACACATCACAGCATCCGTCACACTTCTGACCCAGCTCAGTAATCACTTTCTCAAGGAGCCTTTCTAAAACCCTCAATGAAGATAAATATTACTATCATATGTTATTAAGCTCCTGTGTACTTCTTCTTTATCACAGGATATTTTTTTATTTATTTTACTGATAGATTAGTTGATTATGCTCCATGAGAGTAGGGACAAAGACTATTTTACTTCTTCCATCTTCTCTATTAAAAATAGCTGGGCACGATGGCTTATGCCTGTAATCTCAGCACTTCGGGAGGCCGAGGCAGGTAGATCCCTGGAGGTCAGGAGTTCGAGACCAGGCTGGTCAACATGGAGAAACCCCATCTCTACTAAAAATACAAAATTAGCCAGGCGTGGTGGTGCAGGCCTCTAATCACAGCTACTCGGGAGGCCAAGGCCAGAGATTCACCTGAACCTGGGAGGTGGAGGTTGCAGTGAGCGATTGCACCACTGCACTCCAGCCTGGGCAACAGAGTGAGACTCCATCTAAAAAAAAAAAAATTGCAGATACAATATTTGTTGAAAGAGTAAGTGAATGATGAAAACAGAAAGTGTGTATATCTTTATATATTCCTGAAATCTGTTCCTTCTAAAAAAGAGGTTTTCTTCTATTATAAATACTATTATAAATGAACTATGTACAATGGAGTCTCATCATACAAATTCCCATATGCAAACTCAACCATATTAACTCAACCCCACAAAAATAAGAGAGGGAGAATGTGACAATGTTAATGGTGCATGATTCTACCTAGCATTCTACTCAGTGAACTCTAGGCTGAGCATGAGATAGGATGTGTAAATCTGCTTTTCCTGCAGTTGGTCCTAGTTCCTGGGTGCCTCTGATAACATCATCTTTACCAGAATTAAGTGTGATTCTAAAAAGAAATACGTGTAGACAGTTGCTTTTCCATCTGGTGCTCAACTAAACAAATAGCAACAATTCCAATGATAGGAGAAAAAATAGGCCATGTTGCAAAATTATCCTGAACATTTATTAAATCACTATTGGACTTCTATTTTTTTTTTTTGGATGGAGTCTGACTCTGTCACCCAGGTTGGAGTGTGGTGGCGTGATCTAGGCTCACTGCAACCTCCTTCTCCTGGGTTTGAGTGATTCTCCAGCCTCAGCCTCCCGAGTAGCTGGGATTATAGGCCTGCACCACTGGCTAATTTTATAATTTTAGTAGAGATGGAGTTCACCATTTTGTCCAGGCTGGTCTAGAACTCCTGACCTCAGGTGATTTGCCTGCCTTGGCCTCCCAAAGTGGTGGGATTACAGGCATGAGCCACCATGTCTGGCTGAGATGGCCCAATTTAAGGGATGTTTGGGGTAATATTGCGTACATGATTTTTGTTTTATGTATTGGCTTGGCATTGAATCTCCATGGAATATGAAACTTCATTGTTTTATAAAGGAACTGAAAATATAGGAAATTGGAAGAAAGTTTACACACTTAAAGCCATAAAATAAGAAACCTATCTCTAAACTGCTCATGCAATAATAGTATATTCCTTTTAGTCTCTTTTCTAAGGATAGTGTTTTGGAATTTTAGTTTGTATATTGTAGTACATGCACAGCTTTGTATTCTTTTTTCTCCTACTATAACTGAGAAAGAAAAAAGCATCTTTTTATCTGAGGAAGGCAAGCCCCTTTAAATTATCCAGGCCCAGAGAGGCATTTAAAATGTAATAGCAGTCAGTCCTCCTTGTGCTAAATAATTATCTCTTGAAGCCACTTGCTATGCGGGGCGCTAGACTATAGTTCAACAATGGAGAGCCAATCGCTAACCAATGTTATTTCTGTAAACCAAGGAGACTTCCTGACAAACGACTTTACTAATTGTCCCCTCCTGCTTTGTGGGTCTGAGCCTTTCCTTTGTTCCCCAGAGCACTCTCCAAAGCAAGCTGAAAGTGTGTCCCATGCTGCAGTCCTCAACCTTGGCCCAAATTAACTCTCTATATTAAGTTTGCTTCAACTTCACCCTTTTAGGATAACAGAACACAGACATTTCTGTATTATAGTAAATTCTGTATAAATGTATGTCTTGAATTTTCTGAAAAATGTGCTAGACATGCATTTTCCTCATTATGTGCTAAAGATGATGGTTTAGTAACTATAACTCCATAAGTGTTAAGTAAGGTTTATAAGGAGGCTATTGTTTTGGGATAGCCTCCTGCCCCAGGCCCCAGAAGACCAGACCAAAGGAGAATGGAGTGACTTATGCTAAGTGCCATGTAATCAAACCGAACTTTGAAATGGGCCAATTTTCCAAAACACAAGAGTTCCAGTCAACCTTAGTCAGCATAATAAGGAAGTCCCCTCTGTTTTTTTTTTTTTTTTTTCCCAGATGGAGTCTTGCTCTGTCGCCAGGCTGGAGTGCAGTGGCGTGATCTTAGCTCACTGCAACGTCCACTTCTCCGGTTCAAGTAATTCTCCTGCCTCAGCCTCGCTAGTAGCTGGGACTACACAGGCCACCACACTCTGCTAATTTTTGTATTTTTAGTAGAGATGGGGTTTCACCATGTTGGCCAGGATGTCCTCGATCTCCTGACCTTGTGATCCACCCGCCTCAGCCTCCCAAAGTGCTAGGATTACAGGCATGAGCCACCGCGCCCCGCCAGTCCCCTCTGTTTTTAACCCTAGAAGGAAAGTAATTATGAAATGGCCAGTTTACCTTTCGGTCTCTGTTTCTGTTTTCTTCAGCCCTTTTCAGCCTACAAAGCCAACCTCCTCTGCTCTGTCTACCAGAATACCCATTCTGTTTCATACGTTGCCTGATTCTAGAATCACAAATAAAAGCCAATTGGATTTTTAAACTAAATTTGTTGTAATTTTGACTTTTTTTGTTTATTTGTTTTGAGACAGAGTTTTACTGTCACCCAGGCTGGAGTGAGGTGGTGCCATCTCGGCTTACTGCAACCTCCACTCCCACTGGGTTCAAGCGATTCTCCTGCCTCCGCCTCCCGAGTAGCTGGGAATATAGGTGCCTGCCACCACACTTGGCTAATTTTTGTATTTTTCGTAGAGACAGAGTTTCACCATGTTGGCCAGGCTGGTCTCAAACTCCTGACCTCAGGTGATCTACCTGCCTTGGCCTCCCAAAGTGCTAGGATTACAGGTGTGAGCCACCGAGCCCAGCCTGTAATTCTGTCTTTTGATATAAATTAAAGTCAAACACCCTCAAAGCAAATAGGCAAAGGAATGAACAGATAAGAGACAGTATAATTTAGCCTGAATGTCTATAGCCATATAAAAAGATGCTCAATCCCATTAGTAACAGGGAACTTCAAATGAAAACCGCAGTGAAATACAATTCCATATTCTTTGGATTGGCAAAACTTTTGAAGTGTTATGACATCACAGGTGGTGTGGACCTTGCCTGCTGCTTAGACAGAGCTGATTTCTCAAGACAGGGGAACTGCAATAGAGAAAGAGTAATTTATGCAGAACTGTGCAGGAGACTGGAGTTTTATTATTAACTCAAATCTGGCTTCCTGAGCATTTGAGGAGCAGAGTTTTTAAGGACAACTGGTGGGGGGAAGCCAGTGAGCTAGGAGTGCTGATTGGTCAGGGATGAAATCATAGGGAGTCAAAGCTGTCATCTTGAGTTGAGTCAGTTCCTGGGGGGGGGGTGCCACAAGATCAGATAAACCAGTTTATTGATCTGGGTAGTGCCAGCTGATCCATCAAGTGCAGAGTCTGCAAAATATCTCAAGCACTGATCTTAGGAGCAGTTTAGGGGAGGGTCAGAATCTTGTAGGCTTCAGCTGCATAACTCCTAAACCATAATTTCTAATCTTGTGGCTAATGTCAGTCCTACAAAGGCAATCTAGTCCCCAGGCAAGAAGGAGGTCTGCTTTGGGAAAGGGCTGTTTCATCCTTGTTCCAAACTATAAACCATAAACTAAGTTTCTCCCAAAGTTAGTTCAGCTTATGTCCAGGAATGAATGAGGACAGCTTGGAGGTTAGCAGCAAGATGGAGTTGATTAAGCTAGATCTCTTTCACTGTCTCAGTCATAGTTTTGCAAAGGTGGTTTCAGATGTGAGAAAGAGAACTGACTTCTTTGAGAGAGCACATCATTAAAATTCCTTTGCAGAGCAATTTGGCATCATTTATTAAAGCTGAAGATGCACAATTATTTTATAGCAATTTTACTCCAGGATGAATATCCTAGGGTGGTGGTTCTAAAAGTGAAGTCTTTAGGCTGGGCACAGTGGGTCACACCTGTAATTCCAGCATTTTGGGAGGCCGAGGCGTGAGTACCACCTGAGGTTGGGAATTAGCGACCAGGCTGGCCAACATGGTGAAACCCCGTCTCTATTAAAAATATAAAAAATAGCTGGGCGTGGTGGCACATGCCTGTAATACCAGCTACTCAGGAGGCTGAAGCAGAAGAATTGCTTGAACCTGGGAGACAGAGGTTGCAGTGAGCCAAGATCACGCTACTGCACTCTAGCCTGGGCGACAGAGTGAGACTCCGTCTCCAAAAAAAAAACAAAAACAAAAACAAACTGTGGTATTCAGGCCAGCAGCAGCAACATCACTTAAGAACTTGTTAGAAATTAATTAGAAACTCCGGGGGTGGGATTCAACAATCTGTTGTTTGATGAACTCTCAAGTGATTCTAATGCTTTCTAAAATTTGGGGACCACTGGCCTAGAGAAATACTTGCAAGGAGTAAGATTTGGGGTTCATGTTGGCATTGATGGTAATAGAATAGATGGGGTAACAATTTAAATGCTCATCAATATGATACACAAAGAAAAATTATATGTTCATGTCATGGAACACTATATAGCAGATAAAATTAGTGAATTAAAATTATGCGTATTAAGCTAAATAAATATTTAAGCTTGAGTGATAATACTTAGGAATTTTCAGAAAGCAAATAAACAAGCCCCCCTTACTGCCCCCCAAAAAAACGAATGAGGAAAGTAAGGTTGGAAGGACGTATACAGTATTATACAATTTCTGCACAGTCAAAAATCATGACAAACAATATTATATTTTGTTAAGAAATATATACTTGTTGGCTGGGCGCGGTGGCTCACACCTATAATCTCAGCATTTTGGGAGGCTGAGGAGGGGAAATCACTTGAGCTTGGGAGTTCAAGACCAGACTGAGCAACATGGAGAAATTCTGTCTCTACTAAAAATACAAGATTAGCCGAGTGTGGTGGTGCATGCCTGTAATCCCAGCTACTCGGGAGACTGAGGCAGGAGAATCATTTGAATCTAGGATGCGGAGGCTGTGGTGAGCTGAGATGGCACCATTGCACTCCAGCCTGGGCAACAAGAGTGAAACTTTGTCTCAAAAAAGAAAAAGAAAAAAATATATACTTGTGTAGTAAAAATATAAATACATAAAAGAGAATGACATAAATGCTAAATTAAAGATATTGTACTGGAAATGTGGTGGGGAGAAGAGTCTATTGTGTTTAGAAATGTTTTATTTTAGACTGAGTGGGTGTTCATTATATTACATAGTGTATTTTCTAGACTTTTTGTTTGCTTGACTTGTTTTATAAAGAGTTAAAGAAAACGAAAAGCTTATATACATGAACTCCAGAAAAACTCTGATACATAATCCTCTTGGGATGATAGTACTTTATTTATTTTTATTTTTTATTTTTTGTTTTTTTGAGATGGACTCTCACTTTGTCGCCCAGGCTGGAGTGCAGTGGCGCTATCTCACCTCACTGCAACCTCTGCTTCTGGGGTTCAGGCGATTCTCCTGCCTCAGCCTCCTGAGTAGTTGGGACTACAGATGCATGCCACCACGCCTGATTAATTTTTGTATATTTAGTAGAAATGGGGTTTTGCTATGTCGACCCAGCTGTTCTCAAACTCCTGACCTCAGGTGATCCACCTGCCTCAGTCTCCCAAAGTGCTGGGATACAGATGTGAGCCACTACACCCGGCCCAGAGTACTTTATTCTTGATCCTTTTTTCCTCCTTCATAAAGATGACTTTATTGATTTCTCCAGTGATGTTCTGGGGTCTACCTCCTTCCCCCAGCTCTCTCCAGTTATCCCATCCCAGCTCAGTCATAGAGGAGACCACCTTTTCCACACAGGAAGGAGCTCGGGAACCCCATCAGTGCATAAAGGAAGGCACAGAGAGATAAGGAGTCTCTGGAGAAGGAAGCAGGGAGTCTGAGCTGGGAGGTCTCCAACAGAGGGCAGGGAGAGGGGCCTGGGAACAAGAGAGAGGCAAGAAGTGAGGAGCAGACTCTCAGTAGAGGTAAAGGGAGAAGAGAAGGGGGAGCCCACAGTGTTCTTTTAAATTTGGCCGCACCGGACTTTGGACCCCACCTCCAGCTTGGTCTCACCAAGTAGGAGATGAAGTTAAACGTGTAGAGTTTTTATTAGTTTTCTCTTTGCTTCTTGGTTAGTTTATGCAATTAGTTTTAAGTTGCCATTAGTTTAAAATAATGGGTTATAAGATATTACCTGCAAGCCTCCTGGTAACCTTAAATTAAAAATACATACACACAATGCATACATAAAAAGTAAAAAGAAAAAATTAAGATACACCAGCAGAGAAAATCACCTTCACTAAAAGGGAGACAGGAAGGAAAGAAAGAAGGGAGAGAAGATCGCAAAACAACTAGAAAACAAGTAACAAAATGGCAGGAGTAAATCTTTACTCATCAATAATAACATTGAATGTAAATGGACTAAACTCTCCAATCAAAAGACAGAGAGTGGCTGAATGGATACATAACAAGACCCAGTGATTTGTGGTCTATAAGAAACATACTTCACTTAAAAAGACACACAGAGACTGAACACAAAGGGATAGAAAAACATATTCCATGCAAATGGAAATAAAAAAAGCAGGAGTAGCTATATTTATATCAGACAAAATAGATTTCCAGACAAAAACTATAAAGAGAGACAAAGAAGGCCATCATATAATGACAAAGGGTCAATTAAGCAGGAACATATAACAATTACAAATATATAAGCACCAACACTGGAGCACCCAGATATAAAAAGCAAATATTATGAGTTAAAGAGTCAAATAGACCCAATACAATAGTAGTTGGAGACTTCAATACACTTTCAGCATTGAACCGATTATCCAGACAGAAAATTAACAAAGAAACATCAGACTTAGTCTGCACCGTAGACCAAATGGACCTAACAGATATTCACCTAACATTTCATCCAGTGGCTACAGAGTACACGGTCTTCTCAGCACATGGATTGTTCTCAAAGATAGACCATATATTAGGCCACAAAACAAGTCTGCAAAAAATAAAAAAAATTGAAATCATATCAAGTATCTTTTCTGACTGCAATGGAATAAAACTAGAAATCAATAACAGAAGGAACTTTGGAAACTATACAAACACATGAAAATTAAACAATATGCTCCTGAATGGCCAGTGGGTCAATGAAGAAATTAAAAATTTCTTGAAACAAGTGAAAATGGAAACACAACATAGTAAACCATGTGGGGTACAGTGTCAGGAAATTTTGTAGCAATGAACACCTACATCAAAAAAGTAGCAAAACTTCAAATAACAACCTGGTAATGCATCTTAAAGCCGGGGCCCTCAACCCCCTGGCCATGGACTGGTACTGGTCTGTGGCTTGTTAGGAACCAGGCTGCAGAGCAGGAGGTAAGTGGCAGGTAGGCAAGTGAACATTACTACCTGAACTCCGTCTCCTGTCCAGATCAGTGGTGGCATTAGATTCTCATAGAAGCACGAACCCTATTGTGAACTGCACATGCAAGGGATCTAGGTTGCGTGCTCTTTATGAGAATCTAATGCCTGATGTTCTGAGGTGGAATAGTTTCATCCCAAAACCATCCCCCCGACCCCTGCTATCCATGAAAAAATTGTCTTCCATGAAACTGGTCCCTGGTGCCAAAAACGTTGGGAACCACTGTCTTAAATAATTAGAAAAGCAAGAGCAAACCAAACCCAAAATTAGTAGAAGGAAAGAAGTCATAAAGATCAGAGCAGAAATAAATGAAACTGAAATGAAGAAAATACAAAAGATCAATGAAACAAAAAGTTGGCTTTTTGAAAATATCAATAAAATCAACAAACCACTAGCCAGACTAAGAAAAAAAAGAGAGACCTAAATAAATAAAATCAGAGATGAAAAGAGACATTAGAACTGATTACTACAGAAATTCAAAGGATCATTAGAAGCTATTATGCACAGCTATGTGCCTTTAAATTGGAAAACAAAGATAAATTCCTAGATGCATACAACATACCAAGACTCAACTATGAAGAAATCTCAAACTTGTAGAGACCAACAACAAGTAATGGGATTGAAGCTGTAACTAAAAGTTTCCCAGCAAAGTAAAACCTGGGACCCAATGGCTTTACTAATGAATTTTGCTAAACATTTAAAGAAGAACGAATACCAATCCTACTCAAACTATTCTGAAAAATATGGGGGGAGGAAATACATCCATACTCATTCTATGAGGCTGATACTACCCTGATACCAACATCAGACAAAGATGCATCCAAAAAAGAAAACTACAGTCCAATATCCTTGATGAACATTGATATAAAAATCCTCAACAAAATACCAGAAAATTAAATTCAACAACACATTTAAAAGACCATTTACCATGACCAAAAGGGATTTATTGTAGAGATGCAAGGATGATTCAATGTATGCAAATCAATCAATGTGATATATCAACTGAATTAAAGATAAAAACCATATGATCATTTCAATTGATGCTGCAAAAGCGTTTGATAAAATCTAACGTCTCTGAAAAAAAAAAAAACAACTGGGTATAGAAGGAACATACCTTAACACAATAAAAGCCATATGGGACAGACTCATAGCTAGTATAATACTGAACAGGGTAAAAAGGAAAGCCTTTTCTCTAAGATCTGGAATGAGACAAGGGTACCCACTTTCACTACTGTTATTCAACATAGTACTGGAAGTCCTTCCTAGAGCAATCAGATAAGAGAAATAAAAGGCACCCAAATTGGAAAAGAAGAAGTCAAATTATCTTTGTTTGCTGATGTAATCTTGTATTTGGAAAAACCTGAAGACTTCACCATAAAACTATTGGAACTAATAAATTTAGTAAAATTGTAGGATACAAAAACAATGCAAAAATAAGTAGCATTTCTTTTCTTTTTTTTTTTTTTTTTGAGATGGGATCTCGGTCTGTAGCCCAGGCTGGAGTGCAGTGGCGCGATTTCAGCTCACTGCTACCTCCACCTCCCGGGTCCTGGTTCAAGCAATTCTCCTGCCTCAGCCTCCTGAGTAGCTGGGATTACAGGAACTTGCCACTGTAGCCAGCTAAGTTTTGTATTTTCAATAGAGGCGGGGTTTCACCATGTTGGCCAGGCTGGTCTTGAACTCCTGACCTCGTGATCTGCCCACCTTGGCCTCCCAAAGTGCTGGGATTACAGGCGTGAGCCACCACGCCTGGCCAATAAGTAGCATTTCTATGTGTGAACAGTGAACAATCTGAAAAAGAAATCAAGAAAGTAATCCCATTTGCAATAGCTAAAAATAAAATAAGATGCCTACACATAAACATAATGAAAGCAGAGAAAGATATCTGCAATGAAAACTATAATACATTGATGCAAGAAATTGAATGGGACATAAAGAAATGGAACGACATTCCATGTTCATGAATTAGAAGAATCAATATTGTTAAAGCATCCATACAACCCAAAGCAATCTACAGATTTGATACAATCTCTATCAAAATACCAATGACATTCTTCACAGAAATAGAAAAAATAATCCTAAAATTTATGTGGAACTGCAAAAGACCCAGAATGGCCAAAGCCATCCTGAGCCAAACTGGAAGACTCACATTATCTGACTTCAAATTATACTACAGAGCTACAGTAATAAAAAAATCATGGTAGTGGCATAAAAACAGACACATAGACCAATGGAACCGAATAGAGAACCCAGAAACAAATCCCTGCATCTACAGTGAATTCATTTTTGACAAAGGTGCCAAGACCATACATTGGGGAAAGGACAGTCATTTTAATAAATGATGCTAGGAAAACTGGATATCCATATGCAGAAGAATGAAAGTAGACCCCTATCTCTTACCATATTAAAAAAACAAATCAAAATGATTAGAGACCTAAATGTAAGACTTCAAACAGTGAAACTATTAAAAGAAAACACTAGGTAAACTGCAGGACATTGGTCTGAGCAAAGATTTCTTGAGTAATATTCCACAAGCACAGGCAACCAAAGCCAAAATGGACAAATGGGATCATATCAAGTAAAAAACCTTCTGCACAGCAAAGGACACAATCAACAAAGTTAAGAGATAACCCATAGAATGGGAGAAAATATTTGTAAACTATCCATCTGATAAGGTATTAATAACCAGAATATATAAAGAGCTCAAACAACTCTATAGGAAAAAAATCTATTAATCTGATTGAAAAAGGGCAAAAGATCTGAGTAGACATTTCTCAAAAGAAGACATACAAATGGCAAACAGGTACATGAAAAGATGCTCAATATCACTGATCATCAGAGATGTGAAAATCAAAACTACAATGAGATATCATCTCACCGCAGAAAAAATTACTTTTAAGCAATATACAGGCAATAATGAAAGCTGTTGAGGATGTGGGAAAAAGGAACTGTTGGTGGGAATGTAAATTAGTGCAGCCATTATGGAGAACAGTTTGGAGGTTCAACAAAAAACTGAAAAGAGAGCTACCATATGATCCAAGAGTCCCACTACTGGGTATTTATCCAAAGGAAATGAAATCAGCATGTTGAAGAGGTGTCTGCACTCCATGCTTGTTGCAGCATTGTTTACAATAGCCAAGATTTGGAAGCAACGTAAGTGTTCATCAGTGGATGAATGGATAAAGAAAATGTGGGACATATACACAATGGAGTACCATTATTTTTTTGTTTGTTTGAGATGGAGTCTTGCTCTGTCACCCAGGCTGGAGTGCAGTGGCCTGATCTTGGCTCACTGCAACCTCCACCTCCTGGGTTCAAGCAAGTCTCTAACTCAGCCTCCCGAGTAGCTGGAATTACCACCATGCTCGGCTAATGTTTTGTATTTTTAGTAGAGATGGGGGTTCACCATCTTGGCCAGGCTGGTCTTGACCTTGTGATCCACCTTGTGAACTCCTGACCTTGTGATCCACCTGCCTCAGCCTCCCAAAGTGTTGGGATTACAGGCGTGAGCCACTTCGCCAGGCCACAGTGGAGTACTATTTAGCCATAAAAAGAATGAGATCTAGTCATTTGCAACAACATAGATGGAACTGGAGGACTTTATGTTAAGTGAAATAAGCCAAGAACAGAAAGACAGACCGTATGTTCTCACTTAATTGTGGGAGCTCAAAATTAAAACAATTGCACTCATGGAGACAGAGAGTAGAAGGATGGTTACTAGAGGGTGGGAAGGATAGTTGGGAGTGGGCAGAAGTAGAGATGGTTAGTGGACACAAAAATACAGTTACATAGAATGAATATAATATTTAGTATTTGATAGCACAACAGGGTGTCTATAGTCAGCAATAATTTATTGTTTTTTTTTTTTTTTTTTTGGCAGGGGGGATGGAGTTTCATTCTTGTTGCCCAGGCTGGAGTGCAATAGCGTGACCTTGGCTCACAGCAACTTCCTCCTCCTGGGTTCAGGCGATTCTCCTGCGACAGCCTCCTGAGTAGCTGGGATTACAGGTACATGCCACCACACCTGGCTAGTTTTGTATTTTTAGTGGAGACAGATTTTGCCATGTTGGTCAGGCTGTTCTCGAACTCCTGACCTCAGGTGATCCACCTGCTTTGGCCTCCCAAAGTGCTGGCATTATAGGTGTGAGCCACTGTGACCGGCCTGTACATTTAAAAATAACTAAAAACCAGGCTGGATGTGGTGGCTTACTCCTGTAATCCCAACACTTTGGGAGGCTGAGGTGGGTAGATCACCCGAGGTCAGGAGTTTGAGACCAGCCTGACCAACATGGTGAAACCCTGTCTCTACTAAAAATACAAAAAAGTTAGCTGGACGTGGTGGTACATGCCTGTAACCCCAGGAACTTGGGAGGCTAAGGCATGAAAATAGCTTGAACCTGGGAGGCGGAGTTTGCAATGAGCTGAGATCTTGCCACTGCACTCTAGCCTGGGCAACAAGAGCAAAACTCCACCTCAAAAAACAAAACAAAACAAAACAAAAAAACCAAAATTAAAATAACTAAAAACCTATCATTGAAATGTCTGTAACATACAGAAATGAGAAATGTTTAAGCTGATGGATACCCCATTTACGTTAATGTGATTATTACTCATTTTATACCTGTATCAAAATATCTCATGTACCCCATAAACATATATATACCTACTATGTACCTATAATAATTAATAATTTTTTTTTGAGACACTGTCTTGCTCAGTCACCTAGGCTGGAGTGCAATGGTGCAATGTCAGCTCATTGCAACCTCTGCCTCCTGGGTTCAAGTGATTCTCCTGCCTCAGCCTCCCGAGTAGCTGGAATTACAGGCACCCACCATCATGCCCAGCTAATTTTTGTATTTTTGTAGAGACAAGATTTCACTATGTCCCGCTGCCTCTTTCCTTTCTTATAAGGGCATTAATGCCCTGATAGGGGCTCCATCTTCCTGACCTCATCTAAACCTAATTACCTCCCAAAAGCCCCACCTCCAAATACCATCACATTTGAGGATAGGACTTCAGCATATGAATTTTGCAGGGACACAGGGGCAATGACAATTTGTCTATTAAATTAAATTAAATTAATTTATTTATTTGAGACAGAGTCTTGCTCTGTTACCCAGGCTGGAGGGCAGTGGCGTGATCTCGACTCACTGCAACCTTCACCTCCCAGTTTTAAGTGATTCTCCTGCTTCAGCCTCCTGAGTAGATGGGACTACAGGTGCGCACCACCACATCCGGCTAATTTTTTGTAGTTTTAGTAGAGATGGGGGTTTCACCGTGTTGGCCAGGCTGGCCTTGAACCCCTGACCTCAGGTTATCCCCCGGCCTTGGCCTCCCAAAGTGCTGGGATTATAGGCATGAGCCACTGCACCTGGCCTCGTTGTCTATGTTTAAGGATAATCATTGACAGCATAAGTAGCTTGAGCCTAAAATACTTGTATGCTGATTCTCTAGTGAAGCTGACACAGGCAGTCACTCAGTCTCAGTCATCGAGTATGATGTGGGGCCTATGTCATCCATCAGTTCATTTAACAGACATTCATTACACACCAAGGGTCTGTGTGGCTCTGTGATAAGCACTGCCTGAGAGAAGGGAGACAAGAAAATCTTGAAACCACTAGAGGACGATATAATACAACACAATCCACCCCGAATTTAGGCAGGGCAAATGCCAAAATTCAGAGACAGGAAGGATGGGCACTGAAACCTGAATGACTTAGGGATGGAAGCAGATTTTTAGCCTTTATCAAAAAATCAGTATAAATTTGACTTATTTCCTGCTTCTAGCAGACCTGCCAAATACCTCTTCCTTTTCAGAAATGCTGGCTTGACTTACTGCCATGAATCTGGATTTTGAGATCACTGAGGCTAGTTTGTTTTCAACGTAATATATGTTGGTTTGCTCTGTGTTAAACATTCTGAGTAGTCCACAACTAATTCTTTTAATGGAATGATTTTTTGAATGTGCTTTTTTAACTTATGCACCCCTCACACTTCTGTTTTTTTCACAACATGATTTGAGTGGAAACTTCTGAGAATTTCCGTAGTTATCTTATGATGTGTCTTTCTATTTAAAAGGTAACAAAACATTTATCTTAATTTTTACAAGTCATTAAAATTTATCTAGCTAAGTCCTCCATGTTTACAAGTTACAATGGCTGAGTTTTGTATCTCCAGTGCTTAGCACAATGAAAGCTTGGCATGTAATAGGCACTCAGTGAAAGCCTGGTGGACCTCTCTTAGTAAAAGATAGAATAGGAAAAATGTCAGAGGACAGCTTGCCTGTCCACGGGCCGTATTAAATTTTTATGTCCAGGCCAGGTTTGGTGGCTCATGCCTGTAACCCTGGCACTTTGGGAGGCCAAGGCAGGTGGATCACAAGTTAGGAGTTCAAGACCAGCCTGACCAACATGGTGAAAACCCATCTTTACTAAAAATACAAAAATTAGCCAGGTGTGGTGGCAACTGCCTGTAATCCCAGCTACCTGGGAGGCTGAGACAGGAGAATTGCTTGAATCCAGGAGTCAGAGGTTGTAGTGAGCTGAGATCGTGCCATTGCATGCCAGCCTGGGCAACCGAGTGAGACCCTGTTTAAAAAAAAAAAAATTATGTCCAGAGTCTTTTGTTGAGGGAAATGGACACTTCTGTAGCCTTCTTCATTTGTGTACTGTATCTCTGGAGAGCCAGATCTACTTCCATGACCAATTGCTGCCTCTTGTCCTTTATTGATCACTAGTGCAAATTCTTGAGAGAGAAAACTTGATAGAGTTAGCAAGTAACTATAGGCTTCCTCATAGGCCTCCAGCCCAGTGGTTCTCAATCGTGAGCATGGAATCCCCTGGAAGGCTTATTATCTTTATCCATAGGTGGCCACATCCTCAACCACATCACGTATTCCCCAGCCTACAGCTGATGGACATTTCACCCGAGGACTATCCACCTACAGGCTATAGCAGTGGTTTTTAAAGTGTGGTCTCAAGATCAGAAACATAAGCATCACCTGGAAATTTATAGCAATATGGGTGATTGGACTCTGCTGGAGATCTGCTGAATTATAAGTTCTGAGGGTAGTGCATAGCAATCTGTGTGTTTTTTCTTTTATTTTTTTTTGAGACAGAGTCTTACTCTGTCGTCCAGGCTGGAGTGCTGCCATGGTGCAATCTCAGCTTACTGCAACCTCTGCCTCCCGGGTTCAAGCTATTCTCCTGCATCAGCCTCTTGAGTAATTGGGATTATACGTGCACGACACCACGCCTGGCTACTTTTTGTATTTTTAGTAAAGATGGGATTTCACCATCTTGGCCAGGCTGGTCTTGAGCTCTTGGCCTCAAGTGATCTACCTGCCTTGGCCTCCCAAAGTGCTGGGATTACAGGCGTGAGACACTGTGCCCGGCCACAATCGGTGTTTTAATAAGCCTTCCAGGTGATTCCATGCTCACATTTGAGAACCACTGGGCTGGAGGCCTATGAGGAAGCCTATAGTTACCTGCTAACTTAATCAGGTTTTCTCAAGAATTTGTACTGGTGATCAATAAAGGAAAAGAGGCAGGCAACTGGTAATGGAAGCAGATCTGGGCTGTCCAGAGATGCAGTACACAGATGCAAGAGGCTGTAAAAGCCAAGGACTAGCAGAAGTTATGTTGTGAGGTAGAGATAAAATACTCAAAGTTGATATCAAAGAGGTTGGTAGTGGTGGAGCTGGAGGAGCAGAGAAAGAAAGTTGCTGAGTCACCATGATGGAGGTGGGTCAATGAACATACCTGCTGAAGAGTCAGCATGGTGACCTGGGTGTATTTGTTGCTGTGGCAGCATTGCACCTTCCAGTTCTGGGAAATGTGTCCAGGACTGTGAGAGAATAGATTTCCGTTGTTTCTCTTCAGCCTATGATATTTTGTTAAGGCAGCCTGAGCTAAGGCATACTTCAGGTGATATAATCTCATAGCAGTATAGTCGTTTTTTTTTTTTTGAAACGAGGTTTTGCTCTTGTCCCCCAGGCTGGAGTGCAATGGCGTGATCTTGGCTCACTGTAACCCCTGCCTCCTGGGTTCAAGTGATTCTCTTGCTTCAGTCTCCCAAGTAGCTGGGAAAATAGGCATGTGCCACCATGCCCACCTAATATTTGTATTTTTAGTAGAGAGGGGGTTTCACCATGTTGGCCAGGCTGGTCTCAAACTCCTGACTTCAAGTGGTCTGCCTGCCTTGGCCGCCAAAGTTCTAGGATTACAGGTGTGAGCCACTGCACCTGGCCAAGTCAGTTTTTATCTTCATATAACTGGCCATATTTTTACTAGAAGTATCAGGAGAGGAATATCACAACTGTAACAGTTTGGGGAAATTTTCCCAGGCTTCTTCGAGTAGATTATTGGACAGACCTATGCTGGACTGCTTGATTCCCTAATGAGAAATTAATTCTGTAGCATCTATTATGGGTTTTTTTTTGTTGTTATTTGTTTTAAATCTCATTGAAAATTTTCTTGAAGCAAGTATAGGCTCAAGTTGATTATTATTATTTTCCCTTAGAAACAAAAAACTAAAAAAAAAAAATTAGAAACCAAAAACTTTATGCTTTTTTTTTTTGAGTTGGAGTTTCACTCTTGTCCCCCAGGTTGGATTGCAGTGGCATGATCTTGGCTCACTGGAACCTCTGTCTCCCAGATCAAGCAACCTCTGCCTCCCGGATTCAGGTGATTCTCCTGCCTCAGCCTCTCTGGGATTACAGATACGTGCCACCATGCCTGACTAATTTTGTATTTTAAGTAGAGATGGAGCTTCACCATGTTGGACAGGCTGGTCTCAAACCCTCAACCTCAAGTGATCCGCCCACCTCGGCCTCCTAAAGTGCTGGCATTACAGGCAAGAGCCACTGCGCCTGGCCTTGTATATCTTCTTGAACAGCTCTTTCGTTGGCTTTAGAAACTTCCCCTTTGTCCTGGTGGGAGGCAAAGCACATCTATATTTAAGATGTTTGAGTTACAGAGACACTGGTGTGCCTCATCCTTAGGGTTGAAACCGCCTTTGCAAAATTATGACTGAGACAGTGAAAGAAATCTGACTGGCTCTATCTTGGTTCTAACCT
Source organism: Cacajao melanocephalus (assembly GCA_963573385.1). Taxonomy (NCBI): domain Eukaryota; kingdom Metazoa; phylum Chordata; class Mammalia; order Primates; family Pitheciidae; genus Cacajao; species Cacajao melanocephalus. The sequence goes on along the minus strand of CAUYLG010044490.1, from coordinate 47,813 downwards.
TTAAGCTGTCCTTTTTCCCTCCTGGGCATAGGCTGAAGTAACTTTGGGAGGAAGTTGTAGTTTAAAACAAAGACAATAATAGCTCTTTCCCAAAACAAACCTCTTTCTTGTGTGGGGACTAGACAGCCTTTTTAGGACTAAGAAATTAGCCACAAGATTAGAAATTATGGTTTAGGAGTCATGCAGCTGGAGGCTACAAGATTCCAATCCTCCTTAAACTGCTCCTAAGATCAATGCTTGAGATACTTTGCAGACCCTGCACTTGATGGATCAGCTGGCATCACCCAGATTGATAAACTGGTTCATCTGATCTTGTGGCCCCCACCAGGAACTGACTCAGTGCAAAAGGACAGCTTCAATTCCCGGTGATTTCATCTCCTACCCATCCAATCAGCACTCCTGACTCACTGACTTCCCCCAACCCACGAAGTTGTCCTTAAAAACTCTAATACCCAAATGCTCAGGACGACTGATTTGAGTAATTATAAAACTCTGATGTCCTGCACAGCTGGCTCTGTGTGAATTACTCTTTATTGCAATTCCCCTGTCTTGATAAATCTACTCTATCTAGGCAGTGGGCAAGGTGAACCCATTGGATGGTTACAAGGTCTCCTAGCACACAGCTTCATCACAGCATAAGTGAACGTGGCTTGAGTAAGGGCTTGTATGTTGAATTCAAACACATAAAGTTGAATTTTTTTCCTTTTCAATAGGCTCTGCAATTTGCCTGATAGCAATCACAAGGACCGCTAGAGCACTATTTCCAACCCAACCTTATAAGCTACTCAACAGACTAAATATGTTATGAAGATGATAAATTTAAAATAAACATATGAGAATCTGTATGACAAATGCATAATATTCCTTTGAAAGTTTTGTTACTTTGTGATTTGTGGTAGGGTGGGTGTTCACTTATAACCATGACGTTGGAAACGTGAGAACATCTTGAAACTATAGGAGTGATGTAGCTGGAGGACTAATTAGCCAGGTGTAACTCCTCCTTCTGTGAGACAAACAACTTAGAGGTTTCCACAAGTGCTTATTCACTGCTCTAAATATTTCTGTTCTTTCCAGAGAACAACAGAAAGATTAAGTCTAGAAAGTTGGTATAAGAATCAGAACTGGGCTGGGCGTGGTGGCTCACACCTGTAATCCCAGCACTATGGGAAGCTGAGGTAGGTGGATCACTTGAAATCAGGATTTCAAGACCAGCCTGGCCAACATGGTGAAACCCCATCTCTATTAAAATATAAAATATTAGCCAGGCGTGGTGGTGAACCCCTGTAATTCCAGATACTCGGGAGGCTGAGGCAGGAGAATCTCTTGAACCCGGGAGGTGGAGGTTGCAGTGAGCCAAGATTGCACTGTTGCCCTCCAGCTAGGGCAACAAGAGCAAAACTCCATCTCAAAAAAAAAATAAAAAAAAGAATCAGAACTGATGGAAAATATGAGTTCAGATCAAATGAGTACAGAGGACATTTTAGAAAACCGAAGGAAACAACCATAGTCAATCAGCTATTGGGGCCCCGTGCCTATAACTGAGCAAGGCTGCTAGATATGTACTTACACAAGGTGCAAGGATGCAATTACTATTGAAAATCTGGTCAAGCAAAGAATGTTGGTTTTTGTTGTTGTTGTTGTTTAGGGTTTGTTACTATTTTGGATTGTGAATATGGGCCTTTTCTTCCCCCATTCAACTCACTAACATTTCTTGTCATTTAGACTAGACTCAAGTATTAAAAAAAAGGCAGTCTGGGCTAGGCATGGTGGCTCATGTCTGTGATCCCAGCACTTTGGGAGGTCAAGGCAGGCAGATCATTTGCGTTCAGGAGTTCGAGACCAGCCAGGCCAAGATGCAACATGGTGAAACCCTGTCTTTACTGAAAATACAAAAATTAGCCATGTGTGGTGGCATGTGCCTGTAATCCCAGCTACTTGGGAGGCTATCGCTTGAACCCGGGAGGCGAAGGTTACAGCAAGTCGAAATCGAGCCACTGCCCTCCAGCCTGGGCGACAAGAGTGAAACTCCATTAAAAAAAAAAAAAAAAAGGGCCGAGCGCGGTCTTTAACACCTGTAATCCAAGCACTTTGGAGGCCAAGGCAGGCGGATCACCTGAGGTCAGGAGTTCAAGACCAGCCTTACCAACATGGTGAAACCCTGTCTTAAAAAAAAAAAAAGACAGTCTTGCATTTTGGGTGGACTAATGGCATTTAGCTAAAATGAAAACAAAAAAATTCAGTAAGTTAAAAAACCCTGAGAGACAGGTTTTTCCAAGAGAGTGAATTTGACAGCTTTACAGATGCCTCATGTTAGGAAATTTTCCTAGATTTGAGTCTTGAATATAGAGCAGAGTTATCTGAATCTATGGAGTTGATGGAGGCATTCCTTGATGAGAAGGAGAAATTCCCCAGGGACTTTGTAAATCTGAAGCAGATAAAGGGAAATGAAGAAACCAAGTTTTACAGCTTTGATGAATGGCAACATTTGTCAAGAAGAGCTAGATATTAAGTAATTAGCTTTTAAGAAGCAAATCGTATTGAACTTGGCTGTGATAGGAAGGAATTCACTTAATAAATCAAAACAAAAACAAAAACAAAGAAGCGAAGCATGAATCTCCTAATCAGCAGAAAAGGGAGGACAGCTGGAGACAATCATCCAGATACTGATCTAAACTTGAGCTGGAACAGTAAGTTCTTTGTCTTGTTTTTATTTATATTATTATTATTTTTAAATAAAGGGACATAACGCTTGTAGAGCCCCACACACCCAGAGCCCTGAGATAAAGGGTACACGCAATGAGGCAGGGCACCCGGGATGTGAAGGGGGAGTTGTTTCGCGTTTGATTTACTTTGCTGTCCAAGAAGGACAAATACATTGAAGTTAAGTGCCACAGCTTAGGTAAGAGTAAGAGAGAAGAACAAAGAAGGATGACAAACTAAAGCACACAAAGGCTCATGAGCCACAATGACTATGAAACATGGTTATACAATTATATGTATAATATATATATGTATAATTATACCTATAATTATACAACTCACCATAATGTAGACTCAGTGGGAACCCTGAGCTTGTTTTCCTGCAACTAGATGGTCCCATCTGGGGTGATGGGAGACAGTGAGAAATCATCAGACATTCTCATAAGGAGCATGCAACAATAGGGTTCACGCTCCTATGAGAATCTAATGCCACCACTGATCTGACAGGAGGCAGAGCTCAGGAGGTCATGTGCACAGTGGGGAGCGGCTATAAGTTCATACAGATGACATTGAAGTTAAGTGCCACAGCTTAGGTAAGAGTAAGACAGAAGAAAGGAGAAGGATGACAAACTAAAGCACACAAAGGCTCATGAGCCACAATAACTATGAAACCTAGGTGTTCTGAATCTCTGAGTTTAGAGTTCTGATTTAAAAAAACCTAAACATTCTAGCGGTTATCTAGACAAGTAAGGGCAGCCGTTAGCTGAGTCTCATTTTATACCACAGCGCCACCTATGGGACGATCATAGAAATACATCCGGAAGTACCCAAAACCTGTCGAAGTCCTGTCTACACGATTTTATAAGTAACTATAAATTCTAGAATCATAGGATTTCAGAGTGGTGGGAATTTAAAAGTAATTGGAGTCAAGTTTGTATCCAAAATTTGAATCACTTTCATCACATATTTGATTAGCGTTTAATTCTGCTCAAACATCTTCAGTGAATGAAAACACCCTCACTAAGCAGCTCATTCTATTAATATTAATACTTTCACACACTATTACTTTTCACTCAGTGCTTCACTACTCCCTTCTTCAGTACCTGGGCAGACCTGCAGTACCTGGTGCTAGGTCTTTCCAGGGTTCTTGGGAGTAAATTGGCTTCATTTTCATTGGAATTCCTCTTTGCAGACCCATTGATGGTAGGCTCTGCTAAATCAAGTTACTATGTACTTTCTGTTTTTCAAATTATTGCTCACATCTTCTGTCCTCTATTTCTTGTCTCTCATTCTCTTTTTTTGGATTTCTACTTTTTTTCAAAAATTCATCTATTATCATTTTGATAGGTTTTGGAGAACAGAGGAAATAAAAGCCAGCAAGAAAGAAACCCCACCATATTTAATTAGGGGCCTAGTCATGTTTTTCTGATTCTGTTCTTATGCATGAAAAAAATGTAAGCATAGGGATTTCCATTTATTTCAGTTAAAATTTTATTAAGTTTGGCTTATCTTTAGAGCCTTTGGATCTTCACTCTGCTGTATTCAATATATCGGCTACCTCTCCCAGCAGTCAGATAAATGCATTAGCAAGCTGACTGTACGTTCAGCTATTTACTCAATGAGCAGGGCAAGACTGCAAACAGAATTCCTTGACACTAGAAACTCTGGGCTGACATTGATTCATAATTAGCACCTATCTTTGTGATCATCTGAGCCACATTCTTCTGTCTTGTTCACAAGGTGAAAGTCTCTGTCAAATGCTGAGTTCAAATGCTGAAGCTGAGTATTGACAGCTTCTTCCGATTTGTCAGTCTGGCAGAGTTTGGATAAAAAGAGAAGTGCCGTTAATTCGTTAAATCATGACTTTCCCTATCTGAATCTTTTTTTTTCTTTTCTCAGGTTATTATCCCTATCTGAATCTTACGCACAATTAAATGCTCCCCATTCTTGGTGTTCAAGGTGATGTTGGATAACCTGTCTGAGAATTGTGCTATTCATTCCTGCCCCAGTTTCTAGAATTCTTCTGTGACAATGAATAACAGCTTATTTTATCACCAACATCTTCTAGGTGTAGGCTAGGATGTAGTTTATTGGGGCCAGGTTTACACTGATGTAGAGAACCTGGATGCTTTCTTAGGTTCTTTCCACCAGTTTGGATTTTTATGTCTCTCATCTGGATGCTTGCTGATTTTCTGGTCAGTAATCTTTCTCCTTGGCAGAAATGAAAGATAGCAAATAGGAGATAAAGTGGTATCTGCCCCTGTTATCCATCTTTCACTTTCCTTGTTCTTATTACTCTTGTATAATTCCAGAAAGTCCTTTTTTTTTTTTTGATGGAGTCTCGCTCTATTGCCCAGGCTGGAGTGCAGTGGCATGATCTTGGCTCACTGCAACCTCCATCTCTCGATTTCAAGTGATTTTCCTGCCTCAGCCACCTGAGTAGAGTGAATCACCACGCTGGGCTAATTTTTTTTTTTTTTTTTTTTTTTAGTAGGGATGAGGTTTCACCATGTTGGCCAAGCTGGTCACGAACTCCTGACCTCAGGTGATCCACACTTCTCAGCCTTCCAAAGTGCTGGGATTACAGGTATGAGCCACTGTGCCCAGCCCAGAAAGTGCTTTAAGTCACTCTTAACATTTAAAAGTTTCTCTGCATTTCCTTTGTGTGGTGTAGAATCTGAAGTTATTTGGCTAGGCATGCTTGTTGGATTTCTTCAATTTGACCTTTTAGATTCATTTTCTACCTTTCTCCATAAATTTCTATCCTGGGAGGCTGTCTTGTATGGATCACAGCAAAGTACTTATGCCTTCGAGGTTTCTGCAGGAGATGGGAGGGAGCAAGAGGGGAACATGGGGTCAGTGCATATATTTCCTTGGTTCCTTCCTGTGAGGTTGATACAAGCTGCTGTGTCTCTCAACAGACTATCACTGCTCTTGTCTAGGTGGCCTGCTCTATACCGCCCTTTTTTTGGGGAGTTCTGTCAAGCTCTGGTTCACTCTATTCCTCTGGAGATGGTGACAGCTCCACTGCCACTATCTCTTATTGCTCTGCTATCCCCAGTCACCCCTTTGTGATTAGTCCCTCTGTAAATAAAACCTCCTCCAATTTTCCTAATTCATGCATGCCTCTGTTTTTGTTCTTTGAAGTGGAGAGAACTGGACTGATAAAGGAAGTTTAAAACACGTGTGAGAGAAAGTTCTTCTATTGTATCGAGTTTTTTTGGACCACGTGATAAACTATTCTTGGATGCTCCAGTAACTGACCCTTTATAAAACTGTTGGTGCATCAGAGTCAAAGATAGAAAATAGCTTATGAATTTTTTAGATTAGAAAACCAAGTGGTATTTTATTTCATAATAATGCTGATATGACTGAATGCTATATTCCAGAAATGATAACTGATATTTTGGTTTCCAAACTGTTGGACAAAAAACAGGTATATGAAACACAGGAATGATTTTCAGAATATATAAGGAACTCCTACAAATCAATATGGAACAGACAAAAAATAAAGCAGAAAAATGGGCAAAGGGTATAAATAGACAAGTCATAGATGGAAACTATATATGAAAAAATGCTCAACCTCACTAGTAATCTGGAAAATGCGAACTAAAACAAGATAGCACTGCATATGCGTTGTAAGGGCAAAAGTAAAGTCATAGAGTAGTCTTTGGGGAGTGGGTACAAGTGTAAATTGATATATCCACTTTGTTTATTTACATATATTTTATATTTTTATTATTTTTAAAATTGAGATGGGGTCTTGCTATGTAGCCCAGGCAAGTCTCAAACTCCAGGCCTCAAGTGGCCTTCCCACCTTGGCCTCCCAAAAAGCTGGGATTACAGGTGTGAACCACTGTGCCTAGATGGTACAACCACTTTGGAAAATAATTTAGCAATATTTTGTAAAGTTGAAAGTAAGCATGTTACAGGATCCAACAATTCCAATTCTAGGTATTCGTTGGTCTACAGCTTTTTGCACCTATACACTAGACATGTAAAAGAATGTACATTGTGACACTGCTTGCAAAATATGAAAATTGGAAATAAGCTAATGTCCATCAAAAAGGGAATGTGTAAATAATCAAGGTATGTTTATGTGATGAAATGATACAAAGTGTTGAATGAACTCAATCAATATATATTAGGAGGCAATGAGGTTTTTTTTAAAAAGCAAGTTGAAGAAAGTTACTAGATGCAATATTTTTTCCAACTTAGGTAGAAATTAACACATAAAGAAGAGTATCCTTTGTTTGCGGATAGGTATATATGCAGCAAAACACAGACTGAAAGACTAAGCCTAATTCATGATAACAGTTCCCCATAGGGCATGGGTTCCCAACCCCTGGGCCGTGGATTGGTGTGGTGGAAATAGGCTAATTTAGAAACCTGGCTGGGCAGCAGGATGTGAGTGTCTGGTGAGCAGGTGAGCGTCATCTGTATGTACTTATAGCCGCTTCCCACTGTGCACATGACCTCCTGAGCTCTGCCTCCTGTCAGATCAGTGGTGGCATTAGATTCTCATAGGAGCGTGAACCCTATTGGTGCGTGCTCCTTATGAGAATGTCTGATGATTTCTCACAGTCTCCCATCACCCCAGATGGGACCATCTAGTTGCAGGAAAACAAGCTCAGGGTTCACACTGAGTCTACATTATGGTGAGTTGTATAATTATTCCATTATATGTTACAATGTAAAAATAATAGAAATAAAGTGCACAATAAATGTAATGTGCTTGAATCATCCCAAAACCATCCCCTTGCCTTTCATCTGTGGAAAAATTGTCCTCTACAAAACCAGTCCCTGGTGCCAAAAAGGTTGGGGACTGCTGCCCTAGGGAATCTGAGGGCACTGAGACTGGTGAGGGAACAAAATGGCCGTCTTGCTGCTGGGTCTCCTTCTCACATTCTGGGTACTGGTCCTTCGAATGCTCTCTCTCAGGCCCCAGCCCCATCAAGGCTTGCCTGTTCTTCTCTAGCACAAAGCCCTGCTTCAGGAGATTCCTCATTAAGCAGCCCAAAGAGTGGGCACATAGCAAATTTTTCTCATACTGAATTCATTCATTTTCCTTTTTTTTTTTTTTAAATTGAGATGGAGTCTCCCTCTGTTGCCCAGGCTAGAGTGCAGTGGCATGGTCTTGGCTCACTGCAACCTCCGCCTCCTGGGTTCCAGCAATTCTCCTGCCTCAGCCTCCTGAGTAGCTGGGGTTACAGGCGCCTGCCACCACGCATGGCTAATTTTTTGTATTTTTAGTAGAGACAGGGTTTCACCATGTTGGTCAAGCTGGTTTCAAACTCCTGACCTTGTGATCCACCCACCTTGGCCTCCCAAAGTGGCAGGAATACATGTGTGAGCCAAAGCGCCCAGGTGCATCTTATTTTTAATAAACTTATCTCCCACCTGTTTAAGAGAAAGTGCATTTTAAAATTCACACTTGAAATCCCACCCTCTTTTTCTGCTTACTTAGGGTACCACATTCCCTGCCCTTGTCTCATCCCATCATTGTTGGGACTATATCCTTGCCACTCTCTGTGTTGCCAGGGAGAGTCTATGATTTGTTAAATTCTCTTAGATTTGACTGGCTGCCTTGGTTCTAAGATTGAGAGGGCAAAAACGGTTTATTTGGTTGTGAAAAGTTCTTGAGAGCCAGGAACACAGAGTCTTTGCAACATTATTTTCAAAGGGTCTGGAGAGTTACACCCAAGCCCACGGAAGTGAGGAAGGAAAGAAAAGAGTTTTCCACCAGGTCACATCAGCACATTCTCATCTAACTGGCTTTGCTTGAAAATGGATTTTACATTTACCACCTTATAACTCAACATGTGTGCTACTTCCTGTCAGTGTAACTCATCCCAAAGTTTTAACAACAACCAGTTCCTGTTCTTAATTCTCAGAAATAAGAGGACACTTTGGGAGGCTGGGGCAGGTGGATCACTTGAGCCCAGGGGTTCGAGACCAGCCTGGGCAAATTGGTGAACCTCCACCTCTACAAAAAATACAAAATTAGTCAGGCAGGGTGGTGTGCCTGTGATCCCAGCTACTCAGGAGGCTGAGGTGGGAGGATCACCTGAGCCAGGGGAGGTTGAGCCTCCAGTGAGCTGTGATCTTGCCACCACACTCCAGCCTGGGCAACAGAGTGATACCCTGTGTCAAAAAAAAAAAAAAAAAAGAAAAAGAAAAAGAAAAACAAAAAAAAAGGTGAATAGTGCAACACTGCTTTTCCTTGTTATTGTCCTGTCATCTCCCTGGAGTTCCTGAAACAATACAAATGATGGCTCTTAGTAGAGGCCAGAAGTCAGGTCAGGGCAGGGGACTCTCCCTGAATGGTCCCTCACTCAGTCTTTTCATTCATTTGTCCCACTGGCCTTCATGAGTCTATTGTTTGACTCTATTTGTGTATTCCTCTTTATGAGTGACATTTCCTAAACTTTTTCCTACAGAGTGTGTTCTCTACCCAGTGGTAGCTCGAAAAATGTTGCCTGGTTGACCATCACTGGGTCAGCTGGGCCGAGGAAAGAAGAGGTCGTGTTCTTGGAGGAAGGCAGCCTTTCTCCGCCTCCAGGTCGGACTCGATGTCTAAGTCCAAACATGTCTTCTATTTTCTTTTTGGACTTGGAGATCACTTTCTTGAGATAGCAAAAAGAGCCCTCACTTGCTTACCAAGTTTATGATTTTGTGTGATTTCTTATAAATAACAATTTTGTTTATTGACAGAATCATGCATTTTAGAGTCAAAAGGCTCATTTTTCCAACTTTCTGATTTTGCAGATCAAGAAATAGGCCCAGAGGCATTAAGATTTCCCCAATAACAGTAATATTATTTTATATAACATAGCTCACAAGTACTGCTGCCTCCATTTCACAGAGGACGAAAGGGATGATCAGAGAGATGAGGTGGCTGTCCCGGGCAGCGCAGAGAGTGAGTTAACAGCCTGGGCTTGAAGCCGGGTCTTCGGATTCCCGATATGATGCTTTCTGACGAATTCCACATGGCCTCTGGGCATAGGAGAGGACTTTGGAAATAGATAGTCTGCTGTCCAGAGCCCCAATTTATTTTTATATCTATACTTGGTAATCTAAAACACTACTGCAACATATGCATTTAAAACATTAAATTGTATTTATTTGTCATTCACTGGTAAGACACATGATAAAAAATTCAAAAGGCACAAAAGGGCAGTGAAAAAAAAGCTTTCATGCTCCTGTCTGCCAGCCATTCAGTTCCCCTCCCCAATCTCTTTGTCCTTCAGATACACGCTATGCTTAGATGAGCAAATATGTACATATAAATTTTCAATAAAAATGAGGCATACTGTACCCTGTTCTGTACTTGCTTTTAAAAAAAGTTGATGTATTTTGAATACCAACCCTTATAAATGCACATAGAGCTATCTCCTTTTTCGGGACAGCAAGTATTCCACTGAATAGAGGTGGCATCGTTTGCTTGTCTAGTCCTCTCTTAATGGACATCAAGATGGTTGCTGTCCTTAGGCTGTTGCTGGGATGAATACAATAATTATATGTACATATGTTTTTGTTTATATGTGATAGAATACCTAGCAGAGGTTGGCAAAGTATAGCCTGTGGGTCAAATTCAACCTGTCATTTATTTTTTATTTATTTGTTTTTATTTATTTTGCACACAGAAAATAATTTGGTTCCAACACACAACCTGCTATTTAAAAACAATAAAGTTTTATTGGAACACAGCTATGCCCATTTGTTTGCCTGTTGTCTATGGCTTTTTTCATGCTACGATAGCAGGGTTGAATAGTTGTGATAGTGATGTATGTGGAAGTCTAAAATATTTACTATTTAGTCCTTTTAAAAAAGTTTGCTTGCCTCTGAGCTATAGGATACATTTTTTTGTTTCTTTGTTTGAGACAGAGTCTCACTCTGTTGCCCAGGCTGGAGTGCAGTGGCAGAATCTTGGCTCACTGCAACCTCCACCTTCAGGGTTCAAGCAATTCTCCTGCCTCAGCCTCCCAAGTAGCTGGGATTACAGGTGCCTGCCACCACACCCGGCTATTTTTTTTTTTTTTTGTATGTTTAGTGGAGATGAGGTTTCACCATGTTGGCCAAGCTGGTCTCAAACTCCTGACCTCAGCTGATCCACTTGCTTCGTCCTCCCAAAGTTCTGTGATTACAGGCATGAGCCACCGCTCCCAGCTGATAAATTCTTATTAGTAGAATTGGTGGGTCATGGATTTTGCATTTCTTACTTGATTGTTATGGCCAAATTCTTTTTGTAGAGGTTGTACTACTTTATTCTTCCACTAGCAGTATACTTTACCATGTTCTCACCATTGTAGTGCATCAAATTTTTTTTATTGGTTTATGATTTAAATAATTTTTAAATAATTTATTTTAATTTTTGTGGGTATGTAGTAGGTGTGTATATTTATGAGGTACATGAGATGTTTTGATACAGCTATGTAATACATAATAATTACATTGTGGAAAATGGATTATCCATCCCCTCAAGCATTTACCCTTTGTGTTGCAAACAATCCAGTTATACTCTTTCAGCTGTTTTAAAATGTACAATTAAATTATTACCTATATCACCCTGTTGTGCTATCAAATACTAGGCCTTATTCATTCATTTGAACTACTTTTTAGTACCCATTAATCATCCACACCTGTCCCCCATTCACTACATCAAATGTTTTCATTTTCAACAATCTATTGGTAGAAAATGATATTTCTCTTGATTTCTTTTGCATTTCTCTGATTTTGATTGAATTTGAGTATCTTTTTATGGTTGGAGGAGAGTGGAGCCTGTGAGGGAAAGAGAAATGAATGTGTAGGAAGTTAGCAGTCTGAGTTCTCTGATGCAAGTAACAGAATTTATACCATCACACCAATCCAGTGGATATCCTACCTTCAGCCCGGGCATCTGTGGCTCCCTTGGTCACTCTCTTCCTTCTTGGCCAGAAAATGAATTCCAAGCAGCACCTGCCTATTTGTGTTGCTCTATTCTTTTTTTTTTTTTAAGATGGAGTTTCACTCTTGTTGGCCAGGCTGGAGTGCAATGGAGTGATCTCGACTCACCGCAACTTCCGCCTCCCAGGTTCAAGTGATTCTCCTGCCTCAGCCTCCTGAGTAGCTGGGATTACAGGCATGCGCCACCACGCCAGGCTAATTTCATATATGTAGTAGAGATGGGGTTTCTCCATGTTGGTCAGGCTGGTCTCCAACTCCTGACCTCAGGCAATCTGCTTGCCTCGGCCTCCCAAAGTGCGGTGATTACAGACATGAGCCACTGAGCCAGCCGCTCTATTCTTGATAATTGTGCTAAGTGTGAGTCAGCTGCAAGACAGGGGAGGTGAGTGCTGATTTCGATATTGAGGAAGTGGACTTTGAACTTTGGGAAGTTCTTAAACATAGGAAGGCTTTTCAAAAGGTGTGGGGCAGCCTCAAACAAATGCCCTTGGCAAGTACTATACTGTGGGGTGAAACCGCTTTTCTTTTTTGTTTTTGTTTTTAAAAATTTTTAATTTTTATTTTGAGATGGAGTTTTGCTCTTGTTGCTCAGGCTGGAGTGCAATGGCACCATCTTGGCTTATTGCAACCTCCGCCTCCCAGGTTCCAGTGATTCTCCTGCCTCAGCCTCCCGAGTAGCTGGGATTATAGGTGTGTGTCACCACGCCCAGCTAATTTTTTGTAGTTTTAGTATAGATTGGGTTTCACCATGTTGTCCAGGCTAGTCTTGAACTCCTGACTTCAGGTGATCCACCCACCTTGGCCTGGGAGAGGTTGCTCCCAGGAAATGGGGTAGGAACAGGATAGAGCAGGGAAAAACAGGTAAGCAAGAGCTGGGCGTTGTGGCTCACGCCTGTAATCCCAGCACTTTGGGAGGCCAAGGTGGGCGGATCACCAGGTCAGGAGTTCAAGACCAGCTTGGCCAACATGGTGAAACCCCATCTCTACTAAAAATACAAAAAATTAGCTGGGCATGGTGGCACTTGCCTGTTGTCCCAGCTACTTGGGAGGCTGAGGCAGGAGAATCACTTGAACCTGGGAGGCAGAGGTTTCGGTGAGCCGAGATCACGCCACTGCACACTCCAGCCAGGGCGATAGAACAAAACTCCGTCTCAGGGAAAAAAAAAAAAGGTAAGCAAGAGATGATCTCAGTGGGGATCAGCGTTAGCCTGAATGAATTGTACCATAAAGCTGTTCAATTTTTTTGTATTCCTGTGCTGACTACAATGTGCCACAGGATGGAGAATTCTCTGTAGAAGGGGGCAACTGTGAACTGTTAGTTGCTAGTACTCACAGCAGCCAAGAGATGAGTGCACTGGCTTCTACAGGGAGTCTAGGCAGAGCTGCAGCAGCACCCACTGCAGAAGGCGTACTGCAGGACGGATACTGTACTATACATGTTTGTACATGTATGGGAATCTAAGAGCAGATGCTCTTATCCTGGAGTCCATGGATCCCTAAGGGATTCATAGATAGAATCCTATTACAGGCAAGTTGGTTTCTTTTGCAATCCTCTGTACTTTAGCTTACATATTTTCAAATATTATTCTGAGCCGGGGATCCGTAAGCTTCATCAGATATTGAAGGGGTCTCTCGTATACACACAAAGATGAAGAGAACAAGAAAGTGGTAACAGTGTTTGCCTTTGGTGGGGGATGAAATTTAGGGGTCTGGGGTCAGGAGTGGGAAAGAGATTTCTATTCTTTGTATATCCTTTTGTGCCATTGGAATTCTTACCATGTGAATGGATTACATTCTAACAAGATTAAAACATAAGAAAATGTACTTTAAAAAACTGCCTACTGCTTCAAAGGGGAAGATGTCCTTCAAATGAACTCCAACCCCCTCCCCACCTTTTTTTTTCTTTTTTTCTAGAGACAGAATCTTGCTCTGTTGCCCAGGCTGGATTGCAGTGGTATGATCATTGTTCACTGCAGCCTTGAACTCCTGAGCTCAAGCCATCCTCCTGCCTCAGCCTCCTGAGTAGCTGGGACCACAGGTGTATGCCACCACACCTGGCTAATTTTTAAACTTTATGTAGAGATGACATTTCACTATGTTGCTCAGGCTGGTCTTGAACTCTTGGCCTCAAGCAATCCTCTTGCCTCAGTCTCCAAAAGTGTTGGGATTATGACTGTGAGCCACTGTACCCAGCCCGATTTTTCCTGGATTTTATCTTCACTCTTATGCCTACGTTGCCTTTTCTGTTTTATACCATTTCTGCAATTGCTTGTCTTTCTCTTCCAAAGGTCTCTTCCTATCTCTAATGCTTGCACTTGATTTTAAAGCTGTTTTAGCACACTTGGATAGAATCCTGCATAATAATCTTTCACTAATTTTTGCCCTGAATCCTTATCAAATGTTCACTAAAGTGTAAAGTTATTTCTTAGCATATATGCACATACTTGCAAAATAGACCACTTTAGTCTGCACAGTTCTTTTAAATTCAGCATTTAAAACATGCCTTTAAATGAAGAAAATATTTGTATAATGAGAATCAATTTTGAGAGTTGTTTCACATTCAAGATTCTTTGAGGTTTTTAATCAGAACAGGTTTGAGGACAACAATTGACGCTGCCTTTATTCACAACACATTTTTAAAAAGTCAAGATTTACTAAAATCTACCTTTCAGGATTTTAAAATGGATGTGTACTCCCCACTACTTTTGTTGCCAAGGGAGCATACATCTGCCCTAGAAAACCTTCCCGTGGAGCGATGTCAGCAGAGATAAATGAGAGTACACACAGTTCTGGAATAATAGTGCAATTTGGCTAAAGGGTTACATCATCTTTTCACTGTTGTATCTGCCATTCTAAGTAGCAGTAAGTCCAACTGAGCTAGAGAATGAATTATAAGGAAAGTACATTGGCAAGGTGGAATGAAATATAAAAAATAGAAAGTTAAATTGAATAAAAAAGGTAGCTTTGAATAGATCCAGTTCACAATATATTTTTTTGTATGAAAGGTCTTGATTTAATCACCATATCATAATTTGCCATTATTTTGGATTATGTGGAAAGATGCAAAGCTTCTTTCCCAATGGCTGTTATGCTATATATACACATGTGTACCACTATAGTATAAATATGGACGTTGGAATTGATTTTAGTTTTTAAAGGGTACATTTAAATGCTGGAAAATAAAATGTCTTTATCAGTGAAATCCCCTTACTGTGATTCTACAAGCCTCATTGGTAATACTTGAAGAAGGGTTTGCTGGGTTTTATTTGGGTACCAAGAAAAGAATGCCATGAGGCCTGAAAAATGGTTTGTTTCAGGGGAGGATCAGTTTGTGACTCTGCATGGTTTCTTGAGGGGTGGGCCAGTATTAGCTCATTGCTTTTTTTCTCTTTAAGTAACAGCTTTATTGAGATAGGATTCACATACCAATATGTTGCTTCTGTTCCCTAATTTTTTAGAGTACAACTCAAACCCCTAATATCTTCCTGTCTTCTAATTCCTCAGGCAACAGATGACTTTCTGCAAAGGCACTGATAATAGCTATGAGGAATAAATATTGCAGATGGATTAAATCAAAGAATCAAATTTCAAAGCCAAATTAAAGAATTATGAAAAGGAGGGAGAAGCAGAAATGAAGAAAAAAGAACCACAGAAGTAAAATGAGCTGCAGATTATTGAAAAGAAAATCTTCTGCTGTTTGAATAAAGACCCAACATCTTTCATTGTCAGCTCTCCAAAGGCAGTGACTTTTTTGAACAGCAATTCCCAAGATCAAGAAATCAGAAGGAATTAAGAATTTAACAAATTAGTAGTAATGAAAATTTACTACTAGACATCAACAACAAATTTACAAGGCAAATTTATTTTCAAAGTACATTCACATGTTTCACAGGTAAAGTGAAGTTTTCACAAACACCGTTTTTAACATAGGGTTTATTTGCAAAAACTATTTTTGTGGCTTAGGGAACAAATGGTTCATTGAAACAGGAGTTTGCTGGTCTGGTTTCAAAGAATTCTATTATGTAAAAAATTCTGTGGAACAAATGGGATCAAAAGTCCCTGAACACAGAACAGGAATATCAGGTGATGAAAATGTTCTTTTGGTGTAGTATTATGTTTTATGCTTTAAAAGTATTAGTATGCAAGGAACTCAGGCAAGAACATAAAAGAGGAATTGGGAATAATACTTTATATTCGATTAGGCTTTAGACTTTCCAAAATACATCCTACTGAAGCTTGGTAGCAAATATTATCCTCATTTTATTGATGAGAAACATGCTTTCAAGAAAGATGCATTTACAAGTGACAGAAAACTCAAAGTGGATTGCACAATAAAAGGTATGTATCTCTCTCTCTGTCTGTCTCTGTCTCTGTGTTTTGGCTCACAAAATCGAAAAGTTCAGGACTAGAATGAGCTTTCAGTGTGCCTTGAAAGAGAATTAGGGCCCAGATTCCCTCAGCATCTCTCAATTCTGTTTTCCTAGTATGTGGTTAACTCTGATTAGCCAGGATGGAGACAATAACTCCTGAGCTAAATGCATGGAGCGGGGCAGGGATGATCCTCCACAGGCGAAGGTGGGGGTGCATGTCAATCTGAGTATGGGGAATGGATATTGAAGAGGTGTAAACAGATGACCAACAAGATGTTAACAAGATGACACAATTACAAAGATTTTAATCAAGGCTAGAACCGAACTCCTCTGAATCCTGGCAAGACATAGGTAGGAACAAAACTGGGAAACAAGGCCAGGCACAGTTGCTCACGCCTATGATCCCAGCACTTTTGGAGGCAGAGGCAGGTGAATCACATGAGGTCAGGAGTTCGAGATCCACTTGGCCAACCTGGTGAAACCCTGTCTCTACTAAAAATACAAAAATTAGCTGAGCGTTGTGGCCCATGCCTGTAATTCCAGCTACTCGGCAGGCTGAGGCAGGAGAATCGCTTGATCCCGGGAGGCTGAGGTTGCAGTCCGCAAAGATTGCACCACTGCACTCCAGCCTGGGCAACAAGAGTGAAACTCAGTCTCAAAAACAAAAACCAAACCGAACTGAACCAAACCAAACCAAACCAAACCAAACTAAACCAAACCAACTCTGTGAAACAAGACAAGGGATGTCCCAAGAGCTGAAGTTTCAGTAATAGCATAGTTGAGAAGAGAGAGAAGAAAACGGTAGTTAACAGAGGTTGGTGCATTTAGAAAGAAGCGTTTACTTTGAACAAGACTTGACCCTAGTTGAGACTTTGCTGAAGGAATCCCTGATAGACAGACCTCAGCCACCTCTTTCCTTTGTCATATATATGCTTCTCATATGCGCCTTACATATATGATGACTGTCCTTTAAATAACTCAGAAATCCTCATTTCTGGATCTTTCCCTGGTCCAATTCCAAATGATCTTCTTTGGTTTTAGCTGCATCTTTAGGAAGACTGGTCTGTCTAACTTTGCTGCATCTCATTGTACCCTATTTGCCAGGACACTTGGATAAGGAGATCCTCATATAATTCCTTTCTGTGTTGCTGCCCTGATTGTCTTCCATGTTTAGAGTTCAATTTCTCCTTTTCTAACAGCTGAAACACATCCAGATCAAAATAAGCTTCATTAAGGCAGCATTCTACAAAGACAGTGGTTTTCCAGTAGTGGTCCTCAGATTATCTGCATTTTTTTGATATCTTGTGGAAATAAAAGAAAACCCAAACATCACCTGTTTCTTACAGTTTTGGTGGAGCTCATCGAATACAACTCTCTTAGGCCAGATACCACTTTAGAAATTATGGTATTGATTACATTTTCAGGTTGTTTTTGTTTTTGTTTTTGTTTTTTTTTTTGCAGTGCTTGATCTATTCACATTTTCACCTAATAGGTTTATTTAACTCAGGACTTTATGAAGTTGAGAAAAGCACTTAGTTATGAGAAGAATATATGTTATCTGACATAGTCCCCTGTAGCAGTCAATATACAATAAACTATAACGATACACAGTAGTTCTAAGGTCAGCCTTGCTATTCATATTATTTTCCAGGGCCACTTCAATGAGGAGCTGGGGAGAGCATTTAAGTTGTGTGACTAGCTGTGGCCTGGTCTAGATCTTCTGTAGGTATTGCCTTCTTGTCTCAGCCTTTTCTTGCTTTCAAGGTCTTACTAGTAAATTCTAATCTTTGCTTATGCAATCTTCAAGTATTGTGTTTTCCTCTGTTGATTTCATGGAAGGCTTCCTTCTAATGTAGCCTCCACTGGCCCTGGCTGTGCAAAACTTCCTGTCTCTCTAACAAGCAGGAGTCTTGTGTCTTTAGCTCTTTTTCTGCAAAAGCCATGCTCTGCTGCTTTCTGTGGCCATGGCAGATGATTTCTTGCCACCTCCCCTTTCCCCGCCAACTTCCTTTCCTCCCTCCAATTTCTTTCATAACAGGAGTTCTTGGTTGAAGTTAACATGAAAACAGTTAACCTTTTTTTCTTTTCTTTTTTTTTTTTGAGGTGGAGTTTCGCTCTTGTTGTCCAGGCTGGAGTGCAATGGCACACTCTCGACTCACTGCAAGCTCTCTGCCTCCCGGGTTCAAGTGATTCTCCTGCCTCAGCCTCCCAAGTAGCTGGGATTACAAACATAAGCCACCGCACCTGGCTAATTTTGTATTTTTAGTAGAGATGGGGTTTCTCCATGTTGGTCAGGCTGGTCTCAAACTGACCTCAGGTGATCCACCTGCCTCGGCCTCCCGTAGTGCTAGGATTATAGGCATGAGCCACTGCACCCGGCCAACAGTTAACTTTTACCTGAAGCTGAAGTTAAAATAGTTTCTTCATGGGCAGACATATGATTGCTATAATTTCCTTTTAATAATATTCAATGTACTCTTTCCTCATATCACCAAGCGGTAATTTTGAGTCTACTGTTTTGTCCTTTGTGCCATTCTCAAGACGTCTTACATGAAAAGAGCTCTGTGGCACATTACATTTGGGAGCTGCTGGATTAAAGTTATATAGACTCTTTTGCTGAGCATATTTCCAGAACCTTGACTGGAATGTTAATATCCACTGTAAATCTCCAAGTGGGTACCAGTGTTCTGCAAAGCACTCTGGGAAATTTTCCCCTTCCTTGTTCTTTTTAGCCCGTCTCAATGTATCATAACTTGAGTGAAACAGGGCTATCCTATAGGCCAGTCTCAGCATACTGAAACATCCAAAGGAAATCCAAATCTGGCTAAAAACATAATCCACCTTGAAAAGCAATGTATGTTGGTCAAGACAGATGCCTCTTGAAGAGGGAGCAAAGGATAACTGTACCACTCACCATCATATTTTTACATTTCTCCTCCCAAAGTCCACCTCAGCACCCTAGCTGCTTCTCAGTGTCTCTCTGCAGTCTCTTTTCTGTAAACTCTAGCCTTTTGATTTTTCCTTTCGCCTCCGAGGTCTATTATATTCTTTCCAGATGAGCTCCATACTCTTTCTCATGAGTAAATTAATTTGACCTTTCTGGAGCTCTTCCAGCTTTTCCTTTTACCCAACACTGAGATCATTGCAACAGTTTCTTGAAGCTAGACAGAGCAAAGACAGCTTCTTCCTTGGAAGTCAGGGGAAGACGGAAAGGTCATTCTGGGGACTTTGGAAGGAGCACACATAACACCCCTCTTTCCTGGGTAATAAAACATGGAATAGAGGGATGCAGATCAAAATAACAGCTTTGTTCCTAATACAGGTAACTGGAGAATGAACTTATACTTACTCAAAGAGTCATAGGCAGATCTGGGCCAGCGCTGCAGGGTGGCAACTTACTGTGTGTGGAAGACAATGCCTACTTCTTGACACGAGGCCACTCTGAAAGATTCAGTCCTTAGAAGGGGCTCAGCCATACATGCTTGGTTCTTTCTTCCCATTTTATTTCTTCCGGTGGGTGTCCTGGTCACAACCTCTGTGCCTAACACAACTTTCTCTAAAATATTTATTTGTAATACCTCAGGCCTGGCCACATTTGTCTGGGACAAATAATAAATACATTTTAAATAAATATTTCACATTTGTGAAGCATCCAAATTGCACAGGGCCCGCCTTCTCCCACCCACTCCTTCCACTCTAGACTCATGAACACTGTAGAAATTAGTCCATGGCATTTGCACAAAATGTCATCCGTGGCTGAGTTGTACTATTGGTCTTAGACCAATAGAAAGTTATGCTTGTTTTTCCTTCTGAGGGACTTGTTGGTTTTGTAGGAAGGTTCTGTAAACCCATGAGTCAATAAGGTACCCCTGCTTCAGATCTTCCCCTACTTAACAGTCTAGCCACTGATATGACGTGGTAGCAGTCTGTATCAGCCAGCTCACAGAGGGCTCATGTTGTGGGATATATTTTATGTTTTAACTTGCATATTTTCCTGAAGCACACATTTCTTCTGACCTGTGCCTGAGCAGCCTCTCAAATCAGCATGGAAGCATTATGTTTTGCCACTGAGTGCTGGGGGCTGCAACTACAGTTGTGTTACCATCTTTGGGTGCCTCCTGCTTCAAACACATGTCTTCTTCAGACTTCGCTTGGCTTCTCTGCCACCTGAACTCCTCTACAGACTCTGATGATATCAGAAGATGAAAAATTAGGCTTAGTCTCATTTTTGGGAGCTCCCATTCAGATACAGCAGAGGTACAATGAGACGGAGACATAGCTCAGTACTGCAGCTCTGTGGTTCTTGTCACTCCAATTTAAAGAGCTGTAAAGGGAGTCCTTGGGCTCCCCTGCTCTGTGATTCTAGAGAAGGATGTCGCTCAAAGCAGGAGATAGACCCTTCCATGTGGGGTGTTGTTATGGTGGCAGCACATACCTTCTTCCTCTTTGTATCTTATCTGAGGTGGAATTGAGGAAGGCAGTTTTTAAGGCTCCTGGGTAAGCATGAATCCAGTGGTATTTGCTGACTAGTGTATTTATCTAGTTCTACATTGAAGGTTTCTTCTTCATTGAAGGGAAGAGATGCTTGATTAGGCCTGTTTAGCTCCTATGATGTCTCTTTCACTGCACCCCTTTCCCCAGTGTCGGACTTCAGCTTCCTCTCCTCCTTCAGTCTCCTCTCCTCTCCTTCATGAAGTCTTCCTTGACAACCAGAGCCCACGGAAAATTTGTCACCTCAGGGATGTTCACTTACTTAGCTTTATTGAGCACCCGTGTTGTGCCAGGTGCTGGGCGGAGAATGTGAATTGACAAAGATGAAAGACAAGCTTCCAACTCCTGAAGGATATGCAGGAATAGTCACAGCCCTTTTTGTCTCTGCTGTTGAATGCAGTCTGTTCCACAGCTCTAGGGAGGCACCGTTCATGTGGTTTTCTTTGTGAATGGTGCCCCCTAGAGTTGGACAACTTGAAGGGCAGGCTGAGGGGGCAACTTGAAGGGCGGGTTGATTGATTGTTAATCAGATATTGCCGTGTATTTTTTTTTTTTGCAATCTAATTATAAACTTTTTGATGGTAAGGGTTTTATTTTGATAGTTTTTGTATCTTATGCATAGGGTTTAGCATGCTGGTTTTTCCTTTAATCAAAATTCAGGAAATACTTAATTGAGTTATTGAAATAGCTTTCTTGGTGAGATTATCAAATTAACTTGTACACTGTTGCGGGAGCAGCTGGATACCAGTTCCTTATCCATCACGGTGAGGGCGTGGAGGGGAGAATGGAGAATCAATTTTTATAAAGCTCTCCAGGAGATTCTTTTCAGACCACTTAAAAAATATTGTCCCAAGATTTCAGCATATGAATATCAGGAAGCAGATTGACATAAAACTCTTCAATGTACCACAAACAGCCAAGAAAGTGATGTTAAATTTAGGGTCCATTAGAAATCTCCATAGAATGAAATACAACCATAAAAACTAAAAAAGAACATAATTAAGAATTAAGGGAAAGAGAAAGACTTCGGTGAAATCATGATGTTTCAGTTACCAATTGCTGCATAACAAACCACAAGAAAACCAAAACTGGCCGGGTGTGGTGGCTCATGCCTGTAATCCCAGAACTTTGGGAGGCTGAGGCGGGAGGATTATCTGAGGTCAGGAGTTCAAGACCAGCCTGACCAACATGGCAAAACCCCATCTCTACTAAAAATACAAAATTAGCCAGGCATGGTGGCCCAGGCCCGTAATCCCAGCTACTCAAGAGGCTGAGGCAGGAGAATCGCTTGAACCTGGGAGGCAGAGCTTGCCGTGAGCCAAGATCGCGCCATTGCATTCCAGCCTAGGCAACAAGAGTGAAACAAAGCAAAAAACAAACAAACAACAAAACTGAAAGTGAATGGCTCAAAGCAACTATCATGCATTATTTCTCATGATTATGTGAGTTGACTGGGCTATGCCCGGTGATTTCTCTGCTCCATGCAGTGGAGCTCTGGTCATTTATGCAGCTATATTCAGCCGGGAGCTTGGCTGGAGGTGGGACATCCAAGATGGCTTCATATTCTTCAGAGCTTTCTCCTTGTGATATCTCATCCAGTAGTCTACCTCAACTTCTTCTTCATCTTTTTTTTTTTTCCAAAAGAAAAGATATTTATTGATGAAACAAATATGAAGGGATTATTTATTACTTTTGGGCAGCAGGACTGAGGGAGACCACACAGCATTGGCTCACAGTGGGAACCAAACAGTGGGGCCCAGATGGGTGACATTTTTTGATGCATCCACGTTCACACTTGGCATCATCCAGGAATTTATCTATGATATCTCCAGACACAGAAACACTGTACTCATGGATGCCATAAACTTTGAGAATTGGCAAAAACCTTAGATGTCATCCAAAAATCTGTATGTGTCCTTGAGGCCTCTTTCCTTCATCCTCCACTTCTGATCCACCAGTAAGTCCTGCTGATCTGTCTCCAAAATATTTTCCAAATCTGTGTATTTTTACCAAAGCCACTGTCGCCACCTGTTTATGGTCACCAACATTGCATACCTCCAGTTGGCTTCCCTGTTTTATCTGATCAGCTCTTCTTGAGACCACACACATACATTTCCCACGTGTAAATCAAATGCCACAACCCTGCTTGGAGCTCCAGGCATTTCTCTTGCACCCAGAATAAAATCTCAGCTCCTGAACAAGGGTATTAATTTCTAGGGCTGCCTTAACAAAACACCACAACTGGATGGCTTAAAATGACAGACATCGATTCTTTTCACAATTCTGGTGGTCAGAAGTCTGAAATCAAGGTGTCAACAAGGCCGTCCTCCCTCCAAAGGCTCTAGAGGAGAATTGGTTCATCCCTCTCCCAGCTTTTGGTGGTGGCCAGCAATCCTTGGCATTCCTTGGTTTGCAGCTGTGTCATTCTCATCTCTGCATCTGTTGTTATGGGACATTCTTGCTGTGCATCTCTGTTTTCATATGATTTTCCTTTTCTCATAAGGATGCCAGTCAAACTGGATTAGGGCCCACCCTAATGACTTAATCTTAACTTGATTCCATCTGCAAAGAACCTATTTCCAAATGAGCTCATGTTTATAGGTATCAGAGGTTAGGACTTCAACATACCTTTTTGGGTAGCCCCAGCTTCATTACAGCACGATAGCTGGCTTCCAAGAGGAGGAAGCAGAATTTGCAGTTCTCTTAAAGTCTGGGTTTAGAAGTCCCAGAATCCCCTCCCCTCTCCTCCCCTCTCCTTCCCCTCCCCTCCCCTCCCTTTCCTTTTCCTTCCCTTTAGTGGTCTGGCTCTGTTGCTCAGGCTGGAGTGCAGTGATGCAATCTTGGCTCACTTCAATCTCCGCCTTCTGGGCTCAAGCCATTCTCCCACCTCAGCCTCCTGAGGAGCTGGAATTGCAGGCACATGCCACCACACCCGGCTAATTTCTTTAAATTTTTTGTGGAGATGAGGTTTTGCCATGTTGCTCAGGCTGTTCTCAAACTCCTGATCCCAAGCCATCTGCCTGCCTTGGCCTCCCAAAGTGCTACGATTACAGACATGAGCCACCATGCCCCAACAACTGCTGCTACATCTTTTGGACAAGACAAGTGACAGGGCCAGCCCAGATTCTAGGGGAGGAGCAATAGACTCCACCTCTCAATCTGTATATACAGAGAGGGGAAGAATTATTGGAGGTCATATTTGATTAGTATCTGCCACACATTTTCATAGCCATATCTGGCACACAGTAAGAAGTGGCTATACTTTTGGGCCATCTAATTTTAAGCCAAAAACCAAACCAAAACAAATGAAACCTGCTACAGGATCCATGTAATAGAATGCTATTCAGTAACAAAAAGGAACAAGATACTGATATACATGTGATAACATGGATGCTCAACCTCAAAAACATCATGCTAAGTGAAAGAAGCCAGACCAAAAAAAAAAATCATTTATTGCATGATTCCATTTGTGTGAAATGTCCAAAAACGCAAATCTAAGGAGAGAAAAAGTTGATTAGTGGTTGCTTGGGGTTGGAGGAAGGAATGAGGATTAATTGTAAATGGGCATTGATAGATCTTACTGGTGTAATAAAAATGCTCTAAAATTAGACTGTGGATGAGTACACAATTCAGCAAATTTATTAAAAATCATTGAATTATACATGTAGAAGGAGTGAATCTTTTGGTATATAAATCATATTTCAGTAAAGTTATTAAGAAAATACGGGATGGCCAGGCGTGGTGGCTTACACCTGTAATCCCAGCACTTTGGGAGGCTGAGGCTGGTGGATCATGAGGTCAAGAGATTGAGACGATCCTGGCCAACATGGTGAAACTCCTTCTCTAGAAAAAAATACAAACATTAGCCGGGGTGGTGGTGTGTGCCTGTCATTCCAGCTACTTGGGAGGCTGAGGCAGGAGAATCGCTTGAACCCTGGAGGCGGAGGTGGCAGTGGGCTGAGATTGCGGCACTGCACTCCAGCCCAGCAACAGAGCAAGACTCCGTCTCAAAAACAAAGCAAAACCAAACCAAACAAAACTAAACAAAAAACAGGACAGTGGCCTTTAATTCAAAAGACATGCTCCTAAAGACCTTGCCTAATTCAAATCTTGCACAATTTCAAGTTAATTTTCCCATAGAAATAGACGTAAAGTAGAAGGGATGTGTCTTCCAAGTACAAAACCCCGCACCTATTGTGTTCTATTTTTGCTTTAACTGCCTTTGTTTTCTCAGCCTTACATCATTTACACAGTGCTCACTCTTAATTTAACAATAGCGCATATCAAGGCTGTTATCTGGCCTTCCTCATAACTTTTTACCACGCCTAACTTTCAGTCCACAGCTATTGATTTTCCAGCGTGTTTTTCAGCAGCAGGGCCATCACTTACATGAGCTGTTGGATGACACTGTTATAGACTATTCAAAAGACTTCAGTTCTTAGCCACTGTGAAATTTAAAACAAGAGCCGATGGCCACTAAGACCATTGGCTGAAGTGTGGTCAAGTGTGCACAACAGTGCTTGTTGATTAAAGATGGCAGGTATTTCTGTAACCCATTAAAGTGACACCGTCCGATGTAGTAACACAAACACAGTTTACAAACCTCTCAGCATGCCCACCTTGAAATTTTGCAAATTTTGACAAACTTCCACATTTAAAAAGATTCATATGTTTTAAATTTTGCTCACAAAGTGAAACTTTATTATTATTACTTTCTGTATTGCACTATTTGAAATCATGCAAATTCACAGGAGCGGCAAATGTACTATGTTGCAGAGTTGGTGATGGGGAGACCTTGCCAACCTAGTTCTCTCTGCCTCCCTCATGTTACTGAGATGGAAAAACCTCAACATTCAGCATGTGCAGTCCAGATGGCTCGGAAGCCCTTTGTATTTGCATCTATTCAATTTGTAAGGAGTTTGTGTTCCATGAATTTGCATTGTTTCAGGTTAGACTCAATAATCCCAAATACCAAGTAAAATTCTGCCTGATCCATCCAGCCTCTGGAGCTTGTCAGAAACTCCGAAATTGGCTTGAATTTTCTTCAAGGATTTATGAATCTGGGCTGAATTTGAGGTTCATAAAGTGATCCAGCCAGAGTTGCTCAGGCTGGGATTTCAGAAGACGTGTTTCGCACATTTTTCTCTACACATCAAGCAAGTTGTTATCATCTGCTGGATTTGTGTCTTGCTCTCCCTAAATGACCTCACTACCCATTTTAGATCCTCATGTCTTCATTGATGTTATGGGTTCAGTGTCCCCCACAGATTCATATGTTGACGTTCTAACCCCTAATACCTTAGAATATGACCTTATTTGGAGATAGGATCTTTACAGAGGTAATCAAGTTAAAATGAGGTTATTAAAGTAGACCACAATCCAATATGACTGATGTCTCTATAAATAAGGGAAATTTGTACATAGATATGAACACAGGGAGAACATCAGGTAGACACTGAGGCAGAGGTCAGAGTGATGTGTCTACTAGCCAAAGAATGCCAAATATGGTCACAAACCACTAGAAGAAAAGAAGGCAGGAAACAGATTCTTCTTCACAGCCTTCAGAAGGTACCAACCCTGCTAACCTTGATCTTGAACTTATAAACTCCAGAACTGTGAGGCAATTAATTTCTGTGTGTAAGCATTCAGTTTGTCATACTTTGTTAGGCAGCCCTAGCAAACTAATACAGTTGATAAAATAAGAAGATAGACAAATAGCATGTATTTTGGACTGTGACAAAATCTTAGGCATTTGTATCAGTTGATTTTCATAAGAACTCAGAAAAGTAGGCATAAACTTCATTTTTTATATGAGGAAGTGGAAGCCAAGAGACTGGATCGTCACACAGCTCCTTTCCTTACTTGACACAGGATGAAGATCTCACGATTTCTAGTCATCCTGTCTTCTTGTGCTTGTTGGTGGCAGGGTTTGGGAATTAAAGACAGAATTAATAGAGATAACCTCAATCTACATTATTAGAAGTTGAATTAGAGAATAACACAAGCTAACGTTTATTAATCTCTATGTGTTATTCAAATCTTCCACTAATTCAAATCTTGCACCCACCCAACCCCCCTTTTTTTTTTTCTGAGACAAGGTCTTGCTTTGTAGCCTAGGCTGGTCTTGAACTCTTGGGCTCAAGCAATCCTCCTGCCTCAGCTTCTCGAGGAGGAAGGATTACAGGTGTGTGCCCCTACACCCGGCAAGCACTGTTTAAGTCTTTACCACATTAACTTACTTCTCACAACAACCCTATGAAGTAAGTGCTATTATTATTATCAATTTTTTTTTTGCCAGTCAAATTTAGCAGTGGGGGGTTGTATACCAACTTTAGTGATACTAATGTTAATAAGTTCTGATAACCCACTACCATCAAACCAGCCTATTATCATTTTATGGGGAAAAAAAAGTGAGGCAGAGAGGCTCCATGTAATGAAGAAAGTTGTTTCCAGTTATGCGAATGAGTTTCCAGGAGGAAAGTGAAACTTCGCCCAATTGCCTTCTCTGGTGATTTTACTTTAACATATTTTCCATCTATAATACAGAAGTCATGTGTCAATTGTGAGAAAAAAATTTATAAGATTTTACCATAAAACCAGATCAATTACCTTAATGCTTCCATACTGGCTTCTAGACTTTTTTTCCACTTACGTACATAACATTTACCCAGGGTAATCGTAACATGAAAGAAAATTGGTATTCTGCTTCCTTTCCACTTAATATCATACCAGAATCCTTTTTTCTTATTTTAATGTAGTATCCAACATGATTATTTTAATGAATATTTCAGAAACTCTCCATTAAGTTTTAGAGGCTCTTCTTTTTGGAAGAACGTAAGAGTAACTTGGCCAAAGTTGAAATGTGAACAAGATTTTCTAGGCTATCTGCGATTTTATGTTTCTATTCTTTGGTGCTTAATTAGTAAACACCAATGATGTTTGTTGAATGCTGTTCCAGATACTATTGCCGTGTAACATATCACCAAAATTTGTTGTAAAACAACTATTTTATCATGCTCATGGATGCTGTAGGTCAGAAATTCAGAAAGGTTGAGTCAGCACAGTCAGTACAGCTCATCTCTGCTCTGTGATGACTGGGGCCTCAGTTGGGAAGACTTGCAGATTCAGGGGCAGCTTGTTTGCTGGGGTCTAAAGCCATCCAAAAGCTCTTTCATTCATATGTCTACAGGTTGATGCTCACTATTGGCTGAGACCTCAGCTGGAGATGTCAGCCAGAACATCTAGAGCTGGTTTCTTGATAGTTGAGCTTCCCCATAGTATGGTAGCTGAGTTCCAAGGGCAGCATCCCAAGAGAATGTGGTAGAAACTGTGAACTTTTTATGAACTAGTCTTAGAAGTACATAGTGTCACTTGCATTAGAGTCATAAGCCCTTCCAGTTACAAGGAAGGGACACTAGACCACCATATCTTGAGGTGAGCACAGTTAAAATGACATTAAGGGCATGTCAGATAGGAAGTATGAATGTGATTCACTTTGAAAAATAAAATCTACTCCAAGGCCTTTGATATGAAGCTATTTATTTGTGATTGCTCTCAGTTTGTTGAGACCATTGCTCTTGTGGATAATATACCTAAAACATATAACTGCACTTCTCTTTTACTTAATCTAGATTTTTTAAAATGGCTTATTTGTTACATTATACCCCTAATATATAGTTGCTAAAGAATGAACTAATCCTGGTTTCATCATTAACTTTATGATGTTGGACAAATTACTTCTCTTATCTTTAGTTCCCTCATATCTAATAACGGAACCTACTTTGTCTGAATGTAGTGAAGGTTAAATATGATAATGTAAGTAAAGCAATTAGCATGATGCCTGGTTCATAATTAGCGCTTCATAAACAATAGTCGCTACGTTTGTCATTATTGAGAAGGCATGAATGACTTACATGTTTTTCTAAATCAGATGCAAGGGATACTTTGACCTAGCATTTTGATTTAAAAAATCTCATTATAGCTTCAAATAATCTTTTTTTTCTCTCTTTTTTTTAATGCTTGCCTACATGCAGATTTTTTTTTTTTTTTAGATGGAGTCTCACTCTGTTGCCCAGGCTGGAGTGCAGTGGCACTATCTCGGCTCACTGCAATCTCCTCCTGAGTTCCAGTGATTTTTCTGCCTCAGCCTCCTGAGTAGCTGGAACTACAGGTGCACACCACCATGCCCAGCCAATTTTGTATTTTTTAGTTTCGCCATATTGGCCAAGCTGGTCTCGAACTCTTGACCTCATGATTCACCTGCCTTGGACCCCCGAAGTGCTGGGATTATAGGCGTGAGCCACCGTGCCCAGCCTTTTAGCTTCAAATAATCTTAAAGGAACACGTGGGATAATAAAAAGCTGATTAAAAAGGGTGGCATAATGAATTTAACTGGAATTTGAAGGACAGTGTGTTGAATTGGTATCACGAAGTTCTTCCAAAACCTAAATGGAAAGGAAGTCCATTGAATCTTAAATTGAGAAAATGGGTCTTTTGAGGGATTGATTTTATATTGAAATCCTGGTGGTGTCACGTGGGACTTGCATTGTCATCCCTTCACCGCCTGTCTCCTTCAGAGTCACGCAGACTCAGCTCGTATGCCGCCAGCACCCTTCCAGCAACTCCTTGTAGATTGCTCTTATACAGCTGGGATCCCTAGTTTCCACTCTCATATATTTCCAGGGCTGTCTATATTTTATCCTCTTAGAGCAAAACATTGCCTTTTCCACTTTTTCAAGAAATTGAATTCCACAGAGGCATTTATCATAACTTTTTTTTTAGACGGAGTTTTGCTCTTGTTGCCCAGGCTGGAGTGCAATGGTACAATCTCAGCTCACTGCAACCTCCGCCTCCCAGGTTCAAGTGATTTTCCTTCCTCAGCCTCCCGAGTAGCTGGGATTACAGGCGTGCTCACCATGCCCAGCTACTTTTGTATTTTTAGTAGACGGGATTTCTCCATGTTGGTCAGGCTGATCTTGAACTCCCGACCTTAGGTGATCCACCTGCCTCGGCCTTCCGAAATGCTGGGATTACAGGCATAAGCCACCACGCCCAGCCTATCATGATTTTTATAGGACTATTAAAGACTGGGGCTGTGGGGGTAAAGGTTCACGTTGTCAAGCATTTAACAGTTTGCTCACTCTCATCTTATCACCCTTACTCTTTACCTCTTGCAGGTCTGAACTCTGCATACCTGACCCTCCCAGACTTGATTGGCCTCCTAGGAAGTGTGGTTCAATTTACTAGCTATTGAGAAGAATAAGTATTGGAAAAAATTTAAACAGAGAATTTGGGAGAATCAAAATAAAATTTCACACATATGAAATTGAATGCTGTTTTCAATGGTGGAAATGCAGTTTGACTGGAGTAGGCTGAAACACGATCACATATCACCCCCAGAACAGCATTCTAAAGTGGGTATTATTATTTCATCCCTATTTTACAGATGAGAGGACTGAGGCACAAACAAGTAGCCAAAGTTATTTGAAGCCCTGATATCTAACTATAAGACCTATGCCCTTAATTCTTATTCTGTATTACATTATCTGATAATTCTGTGTGGTCTTTTTCCATATTGGGCTGCAAGGTTTCCAGACTCAAATAGTTTTAAGGAAGAGTTATTTGTACTCTATGATCTTCAGGAGTTGTTTTTACCTTTTATATGGAGGTGCCTATGATCCCCTCCATTGATAAATTGATGTGCTCCCAATTTTGCCTTTTTGAAATGGTATTTTATATGTATTTAAAAATATTTTAATAGAGAAATCACCAATGTACAAAAGTTACAAATGAATCAATATACTGTGAAAGATGTTCATTAGGAAGATAAGACCTCCCTAGTTTTTTTGGCAATCATTTTATGGTATTTCTGATTAATGATTTCATTTGGGCCATTTCAATGTTCTGTGGTCTCCATTTGTTAGTGTTGATTATAGGATGCCATGCCTCACTGGAGAATGACTCATTTTGACCAACAAATGTGAATTAAAATCAATAGAAATGTCATTAGCATCTCAATATCATGAAACATAGTATAACCATTTCTTATGCATTCCGTTTATTAAAATTTGCTAAAGTGTGAAATATGTAGGACAAGTAATGATGTTTTAATCTTTCACCAAGGTAACAATTGAAAGCTGATTGATTCCATTCAGTAATTATAAAATCAGAATGATGGAAGATTGTAATCAAGTAGGATTCATTCTCCTACTTTGTCACTCCTTCATGCAAGATAAAATTCTTATTTGCATCATCTCTTTTATCTGAAAAGAAATCAAACTTCTATTTGCTTCACTAAATCCATGAGGTAGATAATAGCCTTTCCCAACTCTGGAAGGGATGGCGAGGCGACTGCTGCCTACTAATAACTGAGAAGAGAAGGACAGCCCTTCTTTAAGTCTGGGTTTTCTCTGTGAGAACAGCCAGCTCTACTCACGTCTCTATATTCAAAGTACAACATCCCTCCAGTGTTTGTATAACCTACCCAACAAGGTAGGGGCTTGTACATTATGGTGACGCCTTTCCTTGCTTATTTAAGACAAACCTGGCTGGCTGTAGCTGACCAAATGTTATAGGTACGTAGTCAACTCACTTGGCTTGTAGAGACCTGTCATGAGCTTTCCTTGCTCCAAAACGGCTGGCAAGAACCCTAGTATTTTCACCTTTGAAGATATGGGACAATCGCCATTAGCTTGTGGCTCTGCAGTTGTTAGGCTGGGTGTTAACAGTGAGGAAGAGGAGAACACTGGGGCAGGCGAAGGGAGGGGTGTGGGTCCATGCCATTAGGACTAAAACCTAGAAACTCAAGCCTTGGAAGATGAGAAGGCCAGAAAAATCAGGAGGTGCGCACAAGTTGGATGGCTCGCATCCATTATCTTACGGGGCTGGTTGGTGGCTTTGAAGTTAGAGGTGGGCTGGGCGTGGTGGCTCACACCTGTAATCCCAGCACTTTGGGAGGTGAGGTGGGCGGATCACTCGAGGCCAGGAGTTTGAGACCAGCCTGGCCAATGTGGAGAAACCCTGTTTCTACTAAACATATAAAAGTTAGCTGGGTGTGGTGGCACACACCTGTAATCCCAGCTACTCGGGAGGCTGAGGTGGGAGAATTGCTTGAACCTGGGAGGCGGAGGTTGCAGTGAGCTGAGATTGCACCATTGCACTCCAGCCTGGGCGACAGAGTGAGACTCAATCTGAAAAAAAAAAAAAGAAGATAGAGGTGGGACAGTAGATCATGTCTGGACGTCATTGTTACATAACTCAGAATGTAGCATCAGCTAACTTGGTAACAGTTAACTCTTACTGAGAAAATAAAAATTCCTCAGGGAAGGCTTTCTTCACTACATGTGACTGCTCCCTGCCTTCCATTTAGGTCAAGTGCTCCATTATATGCTGTCAAAAAATACTGTGCTTTTCTTTCCTAGTGCTTTTCACATAATCATGTTTGTGAGATTATTTGGTTAATACCCCACCATTGGACTGGAAGCTTGGGGAGGGTAGGGACTGAGCGTATCTGGCTTTGAATGTGGCTGAATAAATATTCCTGACACACGCTCAAAATCTCCTTTCCCTCTCAGGCAGCCTGGCCTGCATAGGAACTGGCATTCCTTGGTGATAATTGTCTTTCCTACTTGACTGCAAATATGTCCATCTGTCTCTTGGACCTTCCAGCTCCCACTCTACTGGTCATAATGATTCAATATCTATAAGACCTGATTACACAACAATTTGGAAGTGACTTTATAACACACCCTACAAATTAACCAGGAAGTATTTCCATTCTCAAAGGACTTGGATGCTTTACAGACTTTTCTTTGATGCGACTGAGGATGTGAAGGCTGAGACTTAAAAATGCCTTTCTTTGGCTCAGGGTAGGAAAGAACACTGGGGTGATGCTGTTATTTGCTATACAAATATTTACTTTTATTGTTGTGTTACTGACCTTCCAACAGAGTTTCTGTGGGC
The DNA here is from genome assembly GCA_963573385.1 of Cacajao melanocephalus. Classification (NCBI taxonomy): domain Eukaryota; kingdom Metazoa; phylum Chordata; class Mammalia; order Primates; family Pitheciidae; genus Cacajao; species Cacajao melanocephalus. The sequence continues at coordinate 15,345 of CAUYLG010044490.1, read as the reverse complement.
AGGAGAGCATTGTGAAAAGATTGTTGTTTTTGGAGCCAGGCAGATTTGAATTTAAATCCCAGCTCTAACAGTTACCAGCCATGAGGTCTCTCATCTGAAAACCTGGAAAAATGGTGCTTGTTTTGTGGGGTTATTCCGTCACTAGATACTAGAGATTAGAGTGCCTAATACGGTGCCTGATACATTGTAAGAGCCAAATATGTGGTTGGTAGGTTACAGTAGGATTATCATTGCCAAATTTCAAAAAGTGAAAATGGATGGCCACAGAAGCCAGATAATTTACTTTAAAAATTCACAACAAACTGTAAGATAGTGCTCAGGAGAAATGGACATACTTTTTTTTTTTTTGGAGACGGAGTTTCGCTCTTGTTACCCAGGCTGGAGTGCAATGGTGCAATCTCGGCTCACTGCAACCTCCACCTCCTGGGTTCAAGCAAGTCTCCTGCCTCAGCCTCCCGAGTAGCTGGGACTACAGGCATGCGCCACCATGCCCAGCTAAATTTTGTATTTTTAGTAGAGATGGGGTTTCATCATGTTGACCAGGATGGTCTCGATCTCTTGACCTCGTGATCCACCCATCTCGGCCTCCCAAAGTGCTGGGATTATAGGCGTAAGCCACCGCGCCCGGTCAACTTTTTTTTTTTTTGAGACAGTCTTACTCTATTGCCCAGGCTGGAGTGCAGTGGTGTGGTCTTGGCTCACTGCAACCTCCATCTCCCAAGTTCAAGCGATTCTCCTGCCTTAGCCTTCCAAGTAGCTGGGATTACAGGCATGTGCCACCATACCTGGCTAATTTTTGTATTTTTAGTAGAGACAGGGTTTTGCTATGTTGGCCAGGCTGGTCTCGAATTCCTGATCTCAGGTGATCCACCCACCTTGGCCTCCAAAGTGCTGGGATTACAGGAATTAGCCACCGTGCTTGGCTGGATAGAGCTCTTTTAAACTTCACAGACAGTCAGACTTTTAGGAATGCTGGAGAAAGTTTAATATTCAGGAACATATGGGCATCGACTCTACTTTCTCTACTACCCTAAGATGTAGCTTTGTCGATGAATATGTTACAGAACCAGAAGTGCTTGGCATTGAAATACATTCCCTTACATGGAGGTACGTAGATTATTAGTGTAAGTTCTGATGTGGCGATGTCAGCTCTAAGTTTAAAATGGCACTGCTTTAGCAAGAATTGAGTAGCTTTCTAGGATCCTTGCTTGCTTGGGGAATGTCTGTACCAGCTGCAGGTTTTATGGGGGATAGAGAAGCTGGATCAGTATACAGCATCTACTGATGTTGTGGGCGGAATTTCCATTTGCTAAGAGTGGTTAGTTTTTAACAATGGCAATGTAAAGCAGATGTGTCTGAGGCTGTCGCTGCTACTTGGAACCCCCTGGAAACACTGCAATCCCTCTGCCCAGTGGATCTCACACTAGCCTCTTATTAGAATTACCTGGGAAGTGGTTAAAAAAGGCTGATGCCTGAATCCCCATCAGACCAATTAAATAAGGGGACTAGACATCTATATTAAAACAGCAACAACAACAAAAATCCTAACTCTCTAGCCAAGCTAAATGTCTCAGGGTTGAAAATCACTGCTGGCCCAAATTTCTCAATACTTAATACGTTATAAAATTTCAGGAGCTTACATGTAGGGTGACAGCAAATAGAAGAGACAATAAGTTATAGAAGAGTTTACATCTCTGCTTTGGTGTATTTGGTGGAGGGCATTGGTCTGGGAATTAGGCCTTGTTACTACCATCACCTGGAATAGGGAGCTCACTGTTTTTTAAATGGTTAAAATCCCAGGGGAGGTGAGGTGATGGGTTCTGGGAATGGGATGTCAAGATGTGTCATTTACAATGCTGTGTTTTTAGGAAATACTCCTCTTCGAGTGCCTCCCTTGAGCCTGCTGGTTTGGCAGCTTTACATCCAGCACTTAGCTACCCATCAGACCTCCCTCTGATCTCAGCAGAAGACAGCTCTATCAGCAAAGGCAGTGTGAAAGCCAGCCCCTACAGTGGGCTGCTCGATCGTCATCCTCGCACACGTGGTGCCCATCCTGGGTAGGCACCTGCCATGTGAGTGTTAACTGAGTGGGTGGCTCCCATCTCTTCCGTAGCCCTTGTGGAAGACTCAAGATCACAGCGTCTTGGAGCTGGAGGGGCTCAGGAGATGTGTTGGATCACTCCACGCAGTGCGGGAGACTGAGGCCCAGAGAGGCCACCCAGACAGGTGCACAGGGTTGGGGCGAAGCAGCTGCCCGCAGTGCAGGTCCTCATGCTTAGGTTAGGGGTTTTCCCATCTTTTGTTATTCCCTCCACTTAAAAAAATTATTTTAAATGTTTCTGAGTCATAGCCACTTTTCAAAAAATTCCTTGGTTTCCCTGGCTTTCTTGTTCTCTCTCCTAGCTTCCTTCTGACTCCATCCTCTCCCATTTTCCCCTATTTTTCTTCTCAGTTTTGTCATCTTAGCTCTTATGTTCTTTGTTTTGCTTCAGTTGAAGTGCTCTGACAGGAAATGATGGTTAATTTTTCTTAGGCTCAAGCAATCTGTTCCAGTGAATGTGACTGTTAAAGTTTGTGATCTGTAGTTCAAAAATGTAAAAAATTAGGTTAAAAACAACAACAACAAAATAATAGGAAAATGGGTGAAAAGAAAACCAAAATTTCACCATTTCTGAACTCCTTCACAGAGGCAGATACTGTCAGGTGGAGAGAGGAATGAGTCCATTGTTTTCCAAACTCTTCACAGATGGCAAGAGATGATGCTGGACAACGAGATTGCAGTGTGAAAGCTCATTTGAAGAAAACTTCTTGTGGCATCTCAGCAGGAGAGCGTTTTTATGAACAGGATGGTTATTGCCTGCCTGGCTGGAATTTTTTATTTTCTGCATCATTCTATTTGAAATCATGGGGCTTTGACCAGGGGATATTTCCCTCCATGTGTATGAGATTTTGTATTTGGGATAATAAGTACCTTCTCTCCAAACATTTTAGGATGCAAAAATGTACTAAAGTGACATGTATTTTTTCCTCAGATATTACCAGAGTAATCTCTATAAAATCAGAAAAAGGATAACATGTAGATCTGAATGTATTTTTTGTTTAACGTCTTTTCTTCTTTCTGAAACTTCCTGGAAGGAAGAGATTATTATAAAATTCTCTAGAAGGACAAAAGCTTTGTTCCAAGCTTGGGGATAAAATGACCCCTCTTAAAGTATTTTCTAACAGGTGACAGTAGAGGATGTTCATTTAGTTTTGGTGTTCAGTATTCATCCATTCACCCTGTGTGGGATCCTCTCTTCTCCACGCTTAGGTCATTTAGTGAAATAAAGCTGGTCTTATGCCCAGCTTTATCTAGGGAGCATATAACCCAAGCTCAAGTCACATGAGTGCAGTCTTCTCCTGCCTGCAACAACTGGTTGGAGTCTGGCCTGTGATGAGACTACAGAGGGGAAAACATGTCCTGTTTTTCCACTTGAACCTAAAAGGAGATGTGCTGTAGTTGTAGCCAATTATAAAGAGAAAGCCCATTTGAGAGTGAACTGACACAGAAACCTGATTGATGGAAAACAGATAATATACTCAGAGGAGACTTAGACAGTTGGGCAGAGCTGGGGATAAATTAATGAAGACCTATGTGGGCTGAATTGTTCTCTTCCCGCCACCTCCAACTAAAATGTTGACGTCCTAACTCTGGGTACCTGGGAATGTGACTTATTGGAAATAGGATCTTTGTAGACAAAATTAAGTAGTCAGTTAAAAATGAGGTCATGCAAGAGTAGAGTAGGCCCTTAATCTAAGATGACTGGTGTCTTTATAACAAGAGAAGAGACACAGGGACAGACACACACAGAGAAGAGATGCCATGTGAAGACAGAAACACACATGGAAAAAGCCTGCATAGGCCAGGTGCAGTGGCTCATGACTGTAAACCCAGCACTTTGGGAGGCTGAGGTGGAAGGATTGCTTGAGGCCAGGAGTTTGAGGCCAGCCTGGACAACATAGTGAGACCCTGTCTTTACAAAAACTAAAAATTAGTCGGAAGTGGTGGCATGTTCCTGTACTCCTAGCTATTTGGGAGGCTGAGGTGGGAGGAGGATGGCTTAAGCCCAGGAAGTCGAGGCTGCAGTGACCCATGGTTGTGCCCTTGTACTCCAGCCTGCGTGACAGAGTGAGACCCTGTTAAAAAAAAAGGAAAAAAGAAATAAAGGAAAAGTGACATATGACAAGTGACAAGGCAGAGATTGGAGTGACACATCTGCAAGCCAAGGCATGCTGAGGAGTGCTGGCAAATGCCAAAAGCTGGAGCAGACAGGAAGAGCCTGCAGAGAGAGCATGGCCTTGCTGATACATTAATTTTAGACTTTAGTCTCCAGAACTACAGACAATATACTTCTGTTCTTTAAAGCCACCCAGTTTGTGGTACTTGGTTATGGCGGTCCTAGGAAACTAATACAATAAATACATAGAAAATGTAGCGTGTGAAGAAAAGACTTTTTTATTTTTATCTTTATTTATTTATTTACTTTATTGAGATGGAGTCTTGCTCCATTGCCTAGGCTGGAGTGCAACGGTATGATCTCGGCTCACTGCAACTTCCACCTCCCGGGTTCAAGCAATTCCCCTGCCTCAGCCTCCTGAGTAGCTGGGATTACAGGCACACGCCACAATGCCCGGATGATTTTTTTGTGCTTTTAGTAGAGACAGGTTTCACCATGTTGGCCAGGCTGGTCTTGAACTCCTGACCTCAAGTGATCTGCCCATCTCAGCTTCCCAAATTGCTGGCATTACAGGTGTGAGCCACCGTGCCCTATGACATTTTTTTTTTTAAATTCTGGGGAAAACATAAACTTGTTCAGGAAAGGTGAACAGGATATACCACGTGGCTTTGTTGTCAAGAATTTAATAGTCATAGTTCTATAAATATTGATTACTGCTCTTACCGAAATTATAACATACTGGGAAGTGTATATATGTGATGGGGCTGTGTATGTGTGTGCGGGGACTTATGACGTCATCTTCCATAGTGCAGAGTCAATATATGATGCTTAAACTAAAAAATCAAGAAGCAGCAACATGAACACGTTATTTACAGATACAGAGGTAAAAAGTAAATGGTTCATTTAAAAGAACTGGAAGTGTCTGCCGTCCGGGAGCAGGAAACAGGAGGTAGGGACTGCTTGGACTCCTTTGGAACGATTTGACTCTTTATATTATGTGCATGAATTACTCTGATATAAAGAAAAACAGCTTTAAAAAGAAGAAAATTTGAACCTATGAAACAAGCTACTTGTAGTGCTAAGGCATGTGATGACTTTGGATAAAAGTGTGATATTAGATACATTTATTTTGGGGCTACTTGCTAGTACCTCTGTTTTCTGGGCAGTGAGGGGGTAGGGGTGGCAGGGAGGGGTCAAAATTCCTCCATATAGCCTTTATATCTCCCCTTCTCCTATATTCAATTTCCACTCTTAAAAAAGAATAAAAACCTCCATTACTTTAAGTTTATGATTAGTGTTTAAAGACATAAAGTTCATTTTTACAGGGATCTTTCCGTAAGACTGAAGGAGGCTCTAAAGATGAAATTTCCTCCTATGTATATTTCCTCGGGGTAGAAGTCACCGGCACTTTCTTTCCCACTGGAATTTTGAGTCGCATAAGTTTGTTTCTGACTAGTAACTAAGAACTCAGTGTCCTTAGCCTCTCACACTGACCTTAAGGCAAATGTCTTTGAACCGTCCACTCCAGTCTGTCAATCCTCCTGAGGAAGAATGGTCCAGCCTGCACTGCTGCTTTTTACCATCAGGGGGCAGTGGGGCCATGAGTGCCCAGGGAGACAGGGAAGGATGCTTAGCACCTGGCAAGTGGGAGGAAGTGTCTCTCAGTGTTTGCACTTAAAGCATCTCAGTAGCTAGATATTTCATTGGTACAAATGGTGTATTTTCTTCTAATTTTTGTGCAATCCAAAAAGGCAGGAAGTTCAATCTTAATGCATTTGCCGTGGCCATCTATTTCACTATGAGCCAGGAATTTATTAGGAAAACGAAGAGAATTGCAAGAATAACTTTAGGTGGACATTTCCGCATTTTCCTACTTGTAGAATAGGTTTGGTACACGTTCTGAAAGAACACGGTGTCAGTTGAAACAGTGCTCTGCTTTCTTCCCTGTTATTCCAAAATAAATGTGCTTCTCACATGCATGGATAGACCATTTACTCCTGATTTGTATCTCAGGGACAAATCTGACTTATTAGCACCGTTATTTGTAAACTGCTAACCCAATTCCCTGTGCTGTTGTAACACTGTCTTGATGGGTTGCTGTGAAAATGTGAAGATGTCTGTCAGGCAGGAAAAATTATGTAAAAATGATGTGGGTATAGAAAATGGGATCGACAAAATGTAATAAACTCCTCCTGGGCTGAAGAGCAGAGCTGCATATGTAATGAAGCACTTTAGGATTACGTCACCTTTTATATAACATCTGGCAGTGACTTTTATTTCAGAGCTAATTTGAAGAAGCCAGGCGCTTTTCTCTTCCCCTCCCCAAGACTGCCTTTATCTGAAAGAAGAAAGAAGGCACTGTTACATTTTGCATGCAAAGAAAGCCACAGTGGCTAGATTACTCCCTTAGGGTAATGGAGAAAGGAAAAAGAAATTGAAAAAGGTCAGGTGAACAAAGCAGAAGGAATGAAGAGGTTTGTGTGATTCTTAGTGAAATTGGACCAGTCTAAGCAACCAGACAGGTAATCTGGGTGACTCTACCCCTCCTTCTTCCCTCCTGTGCCCCTCCCTGGGCTGTGGCTCTATAGATATGACCCAAGAATACTATGGAAATAGCATTTCCTTAAATATTTTGTCTGAAGTGAAGGGTTAAAAAATTATTGAGATAATTTGGGAAAATGCTAAAATTTGTTCCTTTAGCCTTTGAGAAAAAGCTTAAAGCCAAACACCTCTCTCCCCCAGTACTATCCATACACTGATCTATCACAATAGATTATTCAGATGGTCAACTTGCTGCTTTAATTTGTCTGTATAGGTAATGGTGAAAGCCTTTTATGAAACTGAATGAGAATTTACTCCTTCGAAGCCAGGGACACAGGAGGGGTGAAGACCCTCTTTGCACTTCCCCTTTTCATTCCCTCATAGCTTCTGGGTCCATGTTTGCCTCGGCGCAACTTGGACCTTGCTGGACCATGTTTGCTGACCTCCTTGTTCTCTTCCATCATGTGTCTTTTGAATCTTCCATTATTGTGTCAACCCTGGAAATGCTCTTGTCTGAATTTCAAGGCCATGTCTACAGTTCAGAAGAGGTAGTGTCTTACTTTTGTATCTAATGGGTTCCCAAAAATGTGTTTGAAAGTTAGTTGGATATTTGAAAGTCGAACAATAGATTTGCATGTTGTAAGGAAGAATTTGTTCTCAATTCTAGCTAAAGTATATGATGAAATTCCTAATTATGGTTTCTGCCAGTGCCACCTCCCTCAGGCCTTGGCAACCCTGTGGGTGGGTGAGAACAGGCACATGGCTGCAGTGGGTGGCAACTGCCAGTCGTTGTGGGCTGAGGAAGTTAATCCAGGAATCTCTCCTTCCAAGACTTAGCCCTCCCTCCCTTAGCCCACCCTGAAAGGGCAAGGGCTGGAGTGGAGGGTCTGGTTCTTGTTTTTTTTTTTTTGAGACAAAGTTGTGTCTTCTGTCACCCAGGCTGGAGTGCAGTGGCTCAATCTCAGCTCATTGCAATCTCCGCCTCCTGGATTCAATCTGTTCTCTTGCCTCAGCCTCCCACGTACTGAGATTACAGGTGCCCACCATGTTCAGCTAATTTTTTTGTATTTTTAGTAGAAATGGGATTTCACTATGTTGGCCAGGCTAGTCTCGAACTCCTGACCTCAAGTGATCTGCCTGCCTCAGCCTCCCAAAGTCCTGGGATTACAGGCGTGAGCTACCATGCCCGGCTGAGGGCCTGGTTCTTAACCTACCTCCAAGAATAATCACATGTGACACCCATGAGGTGGTGGACATGGCACTGGTGGACACAGGCAGAGTACTGTAGGGTTGCGGCTGGTCAAAGGACGCCCTCAGGAATGGTGGTCCTGTGTGAGCTGGCAAACTCCAGACTCCCTGGCCATGATCTCTGGAGTGCTGTCTGGTAGCACTGGCCAATGGAGACTTATCTCTGGCACTGTAGCAAGGAGATGCTGGAAAATTCTTCTGTTGTCTTAACTTGAACCTAGCCCCTTCTCCCAGTAGCTGTGGCTTCCTGGCATGAGATCATTCTATTAATAATCTAAGATAATTTAGGCAAAATTGAATTTTGAGTCTAAAAGATTTGTAGATGCTAGTGTTTAATTTTTGATAGTGTGATATCTTGATTATGTATTGTGGCATAGCATATTACTCCAAAACTTACTGTCTTAAAACCACATTTTAATTATCTCACAAGTTCCTGGGTCAGGAATTTGATCAGTGCTAGGCTGGGTGATTCTTCTGCCTCACATGGCATTAATGGTCTGGCGTGGGCTGAAGTATCCAAGACGGCTTCCCTCACATGCTTCGTGTCTTGACAGGAATGGCTGACAGGCTTTGGGCACTTCTCCCTCTCAATGTAGTCTTAGAGCATCTCTACATGTTCTCTTTAGAAGGCCAGTTGGACTCTTACACAGTGGGTCACTCATGACTCTGCCGGTTATTTTAGAGACTAGGGTTGGAATTGGCATAGTACCAGTTCTGTCATACTCCATTGGTCAAAGCAGTCACAGGACAGCCCAGAATCAAGAATGATGGAAACAGATTCCTTCTCCACAGGAGAGAAGTGTCAAAGAATTTGTAGCCATCTTTGATCCACCACATGGGGATTGCATAAATATAAAATGTGTGTAACTGAAGCAACAAAGAAAATATGTCCGGGAAACACATTTCCTGTCTTTCCTAGGTAGGAATCACAGTTTTCCCAAGGGAAGCAGGGGTATCAGAAGGACGAAGCTTCTTTTTCTGCTGTCACCCAAGGCAAATGTTTTGCTAAACTAGGGCAATATTGAGGTTTGTATTCCTGGTCATGCTTTTGGTTCAAAATATAGCTCTTGTGAAAGTGCTTAGGCACTCTGCTGGTAGGTGCACTGGAAAAATATAAGTGGATAACATCTGAAGGATACTTTGGAGATGATATTGGCAAATTTCCAAAGGAAGAATTGGGAACATTTCTTGTTTTCACCATTGTATTGCGCAGCTGTGCCAATGACTAAATAAGCAATGGATTATGCAGGTTTTGAAAACTTTTCAGGTTTTTCTTTCTGTCTACAGCAGAGCGGGGAGGGGGAGAGAATTGGTTAAGTCTAATTTAACTATGTTTAATTTTTTTTGTCTCTAAGTTTGATATGCAAGATTTCAGCAAAAGCTTTAGTAAAAATAATAGCAATATATTATGTTGCTTATTATTGCAGATATGATATAATACTGGCAGCATCATGGGGTCCTTTTTCAGGCACTCATTTAACGAATTAGTTTTTGAAGAGATAATATGAGCACATAGTACAAATTTTAAGGGAACAATAGGGCACAGAATAAAAGTCTTCCCCTGCCCCCTCATTCCTATTCCTTGAGTCCCTTATGTCCCTTCCTCAGAGACAATTGCTCTTTTTTGTATATCCTTTTGGATAAATTCTTTTTTTTTTTTTTTGAGATGGAGTCTCACTTTGTTGCCCAGGCTGGAGTGTAGTGGCACAACGTTGGTTCATTGCAACCTCTGTCTCCCGGGTTCAAGCGATTCTCCTGCCTCAGCCTCCCAAGTAGGTGGGATTACAGGCACATGCCACCATGCCTAGCTAATTTTTGTATTTTTAGTAGAGATGGGGTTTCACCATGTTGGCCAGGCTGGTCTTGAACTCCTGAGCTCAGGTGATCTGCCCACCTTGGCCTCCCAAAGTGTTAGAATTATAGGTGTGAGCCACCGTGCCCTGCCCTTCTGAACAAATCCTATACATATACAAATATTCACTCTCTGTATGTGTGTGTGTGTGTGTGTTTGTGTGTGTGTGTGTATAATTGTAGGATACATGATTATATATCCTTTTTGCTCACAAACAGAAGCATACTGTATACAGTTTGTACCTTGCTTTTTCATGAAATGATGTATTGGAAGTTGTTCTGTATCAGTAAATATAAATTAACTTCTTTTTTTACCCAAGAGCTACATAGTATTTTATTGCATCATCCTTTTTTTAAAAAAACAACAACAACAACGACAACAACAATGAACTAGTCTCCAGTTGATGGTTATCTAGGTTATTTCCAATCTGTTGCTATTATGAATAACATCAAAATGAATAGTCTTGGGCATGCATATTTTTGCATATGTGCAACTATATCTAGAATGGGATTGTGGGGTTGAGGAGTATGAACATTGTAATTTTGATATCTATTACAAATGAAACGAGCTGTAAGATTGAACAAGAAAAGATCCACATTTGTGTTTTAACATCAGCCTTTATTTTATGAGATTTCCAAGTAGCTTACCAAATATCCTGGCAAAATGCACCAGCATCAGGTAGTCCTTGCCAGGAGAAAGCCTGTCCCATGGAAGAATACGTCTGGACTTGGACGGGTAAGAATCTGTTTCTAGTGTGACATTGCTAGTACTCACTGGTGGATCTTGATTAAGCCAATTATCCTTTCTTTGACCTCGGTTTTCTTATTTGTCAAATGAATATTTGTAGTAGATGATCTTAGAAGAATCACTGGATCCAAAATTATTTGGTTTTATGAAAATCCTTTCACTTTTTATAATGTAATAAAAAATCCTATACAGGAATAGTTGCATAACTTGCAAATTCCCGTGCAAAATGAAAATGCAGGTCCCCTGTTCAAAAATTGTAAAGTATTTAAAGATGGCCACAGCAGAGCATTTACCCAAGGGTGGGTCCTTTTGAGCACAGGGACCCTGTGTAACTGCACAAGTGGTAAGTCTGCAAAGCTGGTCCTGCTCCTATAAAGACTCTTGCCTCCAAATCAGTAGTTTATCTGTTCTTAAGTATTTGGTGGCCACTTGACAGACATGTGCTTGAAATTCCCACACCCTTTCCTAAGGAAAGCTGCCTTGGTACACAGCCCCTTCGGGAAGGAAGTAGCCCTAAACTGTACGTTGTGCAGTAGACGCCTGATGATTGGACCAGAGGCAGCCACCTGACCCAAGGGCAACCAGTTCATAGGCTGGCAAGTAGCTTGAAGGGTGGTCTGACAGGAAAAGCTCTGACCAGTGGGAATTAGGTAATTACGTTGGTGAAACAGACGCTCTGGAATTTGAGCTGAGAAATAATGGAGAGGATCAGCCTGCTGGATTTGGGGTTAGGGGTTGGTAAGAGTTGTGGGCGTGTAGGTAGAGAGAGAAGAAGCCACATATATTGTCATGTGTAATTGAACAGTGAACCCTCATTACTTGAGGTAGCCTAAGTGCATTTATTTTTGGCCTTTGTAAACCAAAAAGCATAATTAACCCAGTGTTATGCCAGACCATAGCTTCAGCCTGTTAGTGATTAAGCCATCTAGGGAGTATGCATTAAGAATAATTAAAAGTATGGAAATAGAAAAATATCTCCCAGACCCTGTTTTCTCCTTCATCTGCTGGCTGAGCAGCCTGCGTTGGCCAGGTGAGGGGTGATCTGGGCTAGTTGAGGGGGGCCCTTCTGTCGTTTTACTTCTTTTTATCGTGGCTTAGCCAACTTTCTTACATATCCCTAGGACAGTTTTTAAAAAACGTCTCCTAAGTTATTCTTGACATCTTGTTCTTTCAGCGGAGTAGCCCTAGGAAATTGTAGCTGTCAAATGTGTAACAAGACACACATTTTCTTGGTATCTATCTTTTTCTTTCTGCTGGACTATGCTAATGGATCCCTGGAGTCTGCAGCAGGATGAGGCAGTAGCTGGACCAAATGACCTCCCCAGACCTTTTGCAGTTCAGCCATGCTAAGGAAAGTATTTCAATATAGTCACTTTCCAACCCCCAATTATAGAATATCTATATAATTGTTCGATGTTTTTCTCTTTCCTTCATGGCTCAATAGAGGCTGAGTTTGTTGGTCTTCAGATGAATAACCAACTAATTTGGTCAGGGATGCTTATAACTTATTGTTGCCAGTAGTTTGCTTTCTAGGATGCATTAAAATCTGTGGTGTGTGGGCATATTACTTATAATAACATACACTGCACAGAGGAGCCTTCTTCAATGAGGCATGCGTAAAGCTGCACCATGCAAAATGGATCCCGATTCCAATGAATCACTCTGTAGCCCAAGAGCCCAGGATACGACATGAGATAGGACTCAGAGTGCTCATCTGACCCACAGGTGCCTCTTGACAGGGCACAATTTAGCTGTGTTTATGGGGGTAGACTAGGTGAATAAATTGTCCAACTGGCTTTAAACATGGAAAAAAGGACATTTCTGTCTGCTTTTATGTTAATGCACTGCCTTCAGTGTTCTGCCCTGAAAGGGCCCAGGTCTGGGAGAAGAAACAAAGGTGAAAGGCCTAGGGTTCTATGTTTTTCCTAGCTTGGGGTGCCAGCTGTACTTTACCAACACCCACAAATACCTTGGTGAACACCTATGTAAGGGTGCAAGGCCTGGCTTGAGCCTGTGGGCTATCTGGGGCAACTACCACGGAAATACACTTGGGGCCTGTGTGACCAACATTTCTATACATGGCAAAGGGAAAAGTGAAAGTGGTAAGAGTTGCAAGTTCATTTTCCTGTGAATTCCAGGAACCTAAGCCTTTCCATGTCTGTCTTCTATTCATAAAATGGAGATGCCAACACTGATATTACCCTAAATGTTGGAGCACAACCCCCCACATATATTATTGTAATACTTTTTATTTACATGAAGCATATCGGGGTTTTTGAAAATAATAAAGATTGAAATACAATTTAAAAAAAGAAGCATTGTCTGGGTGCGGTGGCTCACGCCTGTAATCCCAGCACTTTGGGAAGCTGAGGTGGGCAGATCACCCAGGTCAGGAGTTAAAGACCAGCCTGACTAACATGGAGAAATCTTGTCCCTACTAAAAATACAAAATTAGCCAGGCATGGTGGTGCGTGTCTGTAATCCCAGCTACTCAGGAGGCTAAGGCAGGAGAATCGCTTGAACCTGGGAGGCGGAGGTTGTGGTGAGCTGAGATCACACCATTGCACTCCAGCCTGGGCAACAAGAGCAAAACTCTGTCTCAAAACAAACCAACCAACAAACAAAAGCATTAATATTTAAGGATATCTGGCTGACTGAAAGAGATAATAGATCAGAAACGTTAGTCTAAGTGTCTGATCACAGGACCAAACCAGGGCAGTTATACATATATTTAAATTTGTTAGGAGGCTGCAGTATTAACTGATTAGTAGGTGGGGTGGATGAGGACAATGTCATTTATTTAGGCATTTAAAGCATTCTCTGTGAAATGTATTCTAAGAGCCACAAACGCAACCTGACAATAGTAAGTGTGAGGGAAAAAACTCCCACGGATTAGAAGTCCCATGGATTAGAAGTCCAGAGATGAATTTCATGGCGAATTCCTAGGATGCTAAGGGATTAATGGCAGATGACCACAGTGCTCTCCTGTGGTTTATTTTATCACTTGGTTTATTTTATCATTTCTGTTTCCTATTAGGTTATGAGAACATTCTCATAAACATACCTATTTCACAGCCCATATGCCAAGTCATGAATAATGCCATTTAATATACAACCCAATATAGACCTGTCGCTGACCTTTCCCGTTTTTACAGAGTCACGGGTTCTTCTGAAAAATCCTCAAAGAGAACAACATAGATGGCAGAAGCAGGACCTCGGGCTTTCTCAGGTGTCCTAGAAGTCTCCTGCTTCTTGATGAGGCCACCAGTGCAGTTGGCCAGTGATGTGAATCTCCGACCCAAGGCAGGGCTGGAGATGGGTGCACACACTAGCCGCAGGCTCTGGTGTGAACCAAGAGAGAGCACACACAATTTGTGAATTATATGAAATGTCAGTGAACAATACAAGTTAGACAAAACTGTGAGAAATTTCAGAGGCCAGAATGAATGAAGAAATTGGCCAATATGATGTAATGTTCCCCTTAAACAATTGCTCCACCCACATCTAGGCTGGTTGCAAAATATTCAAACAATATAACAGAAAATAGAATAAAAAGTGAACGTTTTCTGGGCCGGGTGTGGTGGCTCACGCCTGTAATCCCAGCACTTTGGGAGGCCAAGGTGGGTGGATCACTTGAGGTCAGGAGTTCGAGACCAGCCTGGCCAACATGGTGAAATTCCATCTGTACTAAAAATACAAAAAATTAGCTGGGCATGGTGGCATGAGTCTTTAATTCCCCCTATTGGGAAGGCTGAGGCAGGAGAATCGCTTGAACCTGGGAGGTGGAGGCTGCAGTGAGCTGAGATTGTGCCACTGCACTTCAGCCTGGGTGACAGAGAGAGACTGTCTCAAAAAAAAAAAAAAAGTAAACATTTTCTAATTTCTCATCTCCCCTGAATTTTACTCCCCTCTCCAGAGGTAACCACTGTTTTCTGTTTTCTGTAGATATCGACCTTTCACACCCAAATATATGTATGCATTCAAGTGTGGAAAGTAACTGGGATGATAATGCATACATTGTCTTGTCATTTAGCAATATGTCTTAGTACAAATAGATCAACTTCATTTTTTAAACCATAGTGTTATTTTCCTTTAGGTGGAGATTTAACACTCTCTACTGTAAACAATGCTGCAGTGAAGATCCTTGTTTGTGCTTCTTTGTGCACAGGTGTAAGCATTTCTCTAGAAGAGAGGCTTGGCAGTGAAATTTCCGGGTAGAACTGCATGTATATTTGCAATATTGACAGATACTGCCAAACTGTCATCTAAAAAAGTAGTCATTTTTATTTCTACCATCAGTGTATAAGAGTATCTATTTTTCCTACATCCTTGACAACCCTGGATATGTTTAATCTTGATAATTTTTGTCAATATGGAGGCTAAAGAAGAGTGACTTAATCGTTTTATATTTCCCTGATTAGTAAATGTTGAACATATTTTCCTTACTAATTGACCATTTGCATTTGTTTGTGAAATGTCTATTCTTGTTCATTGTGCATTTTCTATTGTTTTTTATTTTATTGACTTAGAGTCACCATTTTCTAAATACAAATTACTTGGAGTTTATGTACTTCACATATTTTATAAACTAGACATTTGTCATTTTTCTCTCCCTCCCTCCCTTCCTTCCTTCTCTCTCTCTCTTTCTTTCTTTCTTTCTTTCTTTCTTTCTTTCTTTCTTTCTTTCTTTCTTTCTTTTTCTTTCTTTCTTTCTTTCTTTCTTTCTTTCTTTCTTTCTTT